>DWBA01000142.1:0-16314 GCA_018236825.1 Apodemia zela | reverse complement strand
CGGAACTGAACGTCGCTCGATATGTCGACTCCAAGTATTCCAATACTGGCTGAGGCTTTCAGGGAAGCATTTTCAAATCGAGGAGATACGACAAAGGGTGATTTCTTAGCGGTGAACGCGCAAACTTGTGTCTTGTTGGGGTTAAACCGGACCAAATTTAGTCGACCCTACTCTGAAGCGATGGACAGTTGTTCTTCGATTTCTGACACAAGTTTGTTCCGACACTCGTTGACGTTCCCGAGAAATTCCGCTTCTGCCGTAGTATAGAGCATCACCCGTACTGTCATCCTCATAGCAATGAATGTTGCTAGAACGCAACAAGTCATTGATGTGCAAGAGAAACAGTGTAGGTGATAGCATAGCATAGTTATTTACCTATGTTCCTATGGAAAACTAATATCATAGTATCTTCTCGCGCGTATTCCCGAAGAGATAGGCAGAGGTACAATCAGTGCACCCACGATTAGCCGAGTATACTCGGTCCTACAATGTGATATGTGGCAGCCTATCGCCAACCGGGCACTTATCCAATCCTGAGCTGCGTTGTTTTTTTTTTGAAAACTGAAAAAAGACATTTTTAGATTGCCCGACCCGGGAATCGAACCAAATACCCCGTGTGGTCAACTCCGACACCAGTAGACCACAGAGGCGATTTAATATAGTACAAAATTTAATTTCGAATTCAACAATAAAAAGTTACATGAGCTCTCGGAATACAATCTTTTGCAAAAAACGTCATTTTAAAGCCAATTATTTATTTCTTTTATGTAAAAATTGCTTCGTTAAAATGTATATAATCACGGGCTCACGTAAAATATCACACATTTTTACAAGGCACTCAAAATATTCCCGGTGAGTGGGCACTTTGATAAATTTATTATTTATGTTATTTAAATTCTTAATTAAGTATTAAGTTTTCAATTTTATTGCAAATTCCATAATGTAGAAATAAATATAGTATAATAGGCTTAAAGCTATAGAACATCATGGACCCTGTCGAGCACAGCAACTTATAGGGAGAGGGCCGAGGGGGCGACTTATAAAAACATTCAAATTAATATCGTGTATATCGAATAAAGTTATTATTATAAATTATAGCTAAGCATATTGCCATTTAAGTTTTAAATTATTCAGATTTATACATACAATTCAATATTTTACTGCCTCAATTTTTATTGTTACAAAGTTCTTCAATAATAATAACAATATCAAATATTTGGCCCTTTTTCGCGTGCAACAAAGATATTTAATGAATTAACAAAAAACACATTTAATATATCTAGTTACGTTAGTCAAAGTTAATTATCCTTTTAATAAATTAAAAACAATAAATCGTTATAGTGATATTTTAATATACAAAAGAAAAGAAAAATTATCTAACCTAAGCGCATGTTTGATGAATGAGAAATGATAATCCTTATTCAAAGAACAAAGCTGTAAAGCGATTGATTACCGGCTCCCCAGCAAAGTTTTGCAAGACACTGCATTTTTGCATTTAATACTTCCAGGTTATCACCAAAGCAGTGTGTAATGATTAACGTGTGCTAAATATAAATAGCCCACGACTTTTTTACTGTTTAGTTTATTAGGGACAGAGTAATGAAAAAGTTTTTTGATGTTTCAGCTAATTTTTTACTTAACAACATGAGCTCAGTACCGGAGTTTTACGACGGAAAATCGATATTAATTACTGGTTGCACTGGATTTTTAGGAAAGGTATTTTTTTCTGAAACTCAATTATTATCTTCTGATTAGATGTGCCCCTTAACCATCTGCACCGTTACATGTTTTCAACATCACACAGATTTTTTTCATTTTTCCAGGATTATAAAGCGACGGGTATCTCATGTTGATACGGCCCCTTTTAAAATTGACCAATAAATAAGAGGGTAAGGTAGCCCGTAGACTTACGCAGATGACATGGGGATATATTCCTGCCCCACGGATAGCAATGCATCAATAACATTAGCATAATCATGTCTTTGGTGGACGATGATTGTCTCTTTAAATTAAGAGAACCATCTGCTTGTTTACTATCTGACTAATTTGACTTAAAAAAGGACTTAAATCGAAAAATTTCATTTGATCTCCATTAATTCTTTGATAGCAGGTTCTTAAATTAGCTGTAATTAAAAAATTTAATAGACTCGATTTCTTTTACTGTAAAAGGATTTCCTGATATGCTATATTTCTAATTACCGTGATATGTTATTGAATCTAAGAAAGATCCACCTTTCTAAACGTTCAAATTTGGTCAATCGTGGCGGAGTGAAGATTCTTAAGGAATAGCTAAGCAGGAGAGCAAACTTAGGGTAGGAATATTTAGGTGGCCGGAAATACTCGTAGCAAGATGGGTTTTGTTTAAAGCACAGTACAATCTAATAGATCGATCAGAAGAATACTCTTCCTCAATTATATCAAAAATGAAGTGGAAACCTTAGCTTTTCTTTTGAATAATTACTGTCTTTTTTATTGGGACTATTTTGTTCATATCAAGTAATTTTTGTATTACTATATGAATCTAGATCTTTATAAATCGTGTTAAAAATTAAATTATTTTTAGGTTTTCTTGCAAAAACTTTTGTACAGCTGTCCGGGAATCAATAAAATATATGTTCTAGTACGAAGGAAGAAAAACTTCAGCACTGAAACGAGAGTGAGGATGCTGTTAGATGAGAATGTAAGTAAGATCATTTGTAAATTAACCTAATTTGTCACATACTCGTACGTATAATATTCGTATGTGTTATACAAACAAATATTCACGTCAAACTCTTTAAGAGGAAGATATAGAGAAGCAAATACGAATACATCACGTTTCAAACCAACTCAGTTTATATTTTCACCCTTCTTACTCGATCACACAAACCTACTATTTTTTGCTTGAAATTAGGTTCTCTAACAAGAATTACAGAATATAAAGAAAATACAAAAAGTCAACTACCGTTGCTTGATCACACTTTATCAGATCCAGCCTATCTATTCATACCCACCATCGTTTTGGATACTGCGTTAGAATCCTGGACACACTCACATTCTTTGTGTTTATATGAATATAATCTTTCTCCATGTGAACAATTTGAACTAACCGCTCCTAAGCTACGTTGCAAAATTGTGGTGTTACCAATTTTTTTTATACCCGAACATTCAAAAATAATATATCTATAGGTATATGTACACGTATGTCGTACATATTGTATATACCACCTAGTATCAATTTTACGTCAATAATAAAATCACAGCTAGCCACTTTACATTTACTTCTGTTTTGTTCGTAGTTATTTTCAAGAACACGAGCGGAGCGGCCAGAAGTTTTAAATAAAATTGTGGCAATAAACGGTGATCTCCAGCAGAGTGGCCTTGGTATTTCCGATAATGTTCTCAGCACTGTTAAGGAACAGGTAAAACTAATTTGAAACTTCATACTAAAAGTAATGAGGGATATAAATGGACGTCGTCACCACCGTTTTTCTTGCGTGGTAGGCTTTGTGAACCGATTTGTGGATTAAGATGGCCCAAACCAGCAGATAAGAATGGATAAAGAATCCCAATAACTTAAGTGTATAGGCACTTCAAGATTATAGCTTGTGACATGACGTGGTAAACGTAGCAGATCTGTTGAGCTTTACTTCCTGTGAAAGATTTGTCACGCTACCATTTTAGTCCCTACACTGATACTGAGATTTTTATAAACAGAGAAAGCGTTATAGATGTTTTGCCAATCTAGTAATCGACTCAGGTCTTCTTTGAAGTGCCATCACCGCCACCTTCGTTTACTTTCTAAAAAGATGGATGACTGTTTAAATATATCTTGAACATCTAAGCAGTTGAATTCTTTCACAATAGCTTTGTGACTAAAAAATAAAAAAATATAAAGACAGAGCGCCTCGAACATGTTATTGAAGATTTAAAACCAAGCTGTGCTGTGTAAATAAATATCTACAATACTCACACACACACACACACACACACACGCACACACACACACACACACACACTCACACACACACACTCACACACACGCACTCCAAACCAAGCTGATCCCTGTCAGTGTATATCGAGGCGTCATACAGCAAACTCAGACATGAATCAAATCATATCATAAATCAGCACGTTGTTTTATTCTAGGTGGCAGTAGTTTTTCACCTAGCAGCTTGTATTAAGTTCAGCCAATCATTAGAAGAAGCAGTAAAAATAAACGTTGAAGGAACGGAGCAAATGCTCGAACTATGTAGAATAATGAAAAATTTAAAAGTAAGTGTTGTCAATTGTCATTAGCCACCGCACACCATAATATGAGCACCGAAACGGTACAATAGCAGCATTGGGGACCAAGGAAAAGTAACAATCTAACTATAACAGGTTTTTTACCAATAGCTACATTTGTATTTATTATATTTAGATTATATCAATGTCGTCTGTACTAAATACCCTAATGTATGGAAAAACTCGAACGAGTTTATGTTTACATTAGAACTACGCAAATATATTATATATAATATTTTTTTTTAATTTTTAAATAGTATGTAACAATTATTTAAATAAAAGAAATGTATAATAAATAGAAACTGGGGAAAGATTTATTCAGGGACACCCATGGAGACAGCAACACTATTTGATGTTATTTCTTTGAACATTCTGGATCCTTCCATTTAAATAAGAAACCAGAAGATCTAGCGTCTTATTTCTAATTCCAGAGGATTTTAAAATTCGTAAATATTCGTACCTCGTAACAAATTTATTCAACAAACTACTAGTTTCTTCCAATCAATAGATATTATTATGTTACTCTCCTACATTCTTCAAAATAACACAAATTTGTTTACAACCAACACTTATCTCCATTTATTGTACGTTAGTTGTATTTTTGTGGATTTTGTGTAATCCAGCCTGTTTAGTATGTGTGCTATGAATCTGTTGTGTCTCATGTTTATGCATGTATAGTGTTAACGTGAGTTATATATCTGGTGTCGACTCCTGTATGCTTAATATAGTGTTTATGGTATGTCAATAGGTAGCGACTTCTTTTCATCATGAAACTGAAGGCTCGTTACATTGTAAAAAAAAATGACAAAAAAACCTGATGTTTGTGTGAATGGTTGCTTGTTTTTGAATAATTGTAATGTCCATATATAATACCTATAAAAATATGAATTTATAACGCCTGTCGCTCCTATTACTATTGGGATCACCGCGGTTTACGTTTTCCATGGGTGTCGAATATTTAGATTTTTAATTACACATACACTTGTACTGGTTTCACTATGTATATATTTTATTATTTGTTTATAGTCTACCGGTTTCGCGTATTAACGCATCATCATGGCTATTATTATATATCGGGACGTCAGGTAGCCGGGCCATTGCATCTGAGTGTTCATTCATGTGCTCGTCAACACGCACATCCATCGTGGGCGTTAGGCTTCAGGGAACGTCGAAATAAGTAGACTCGAGTATTCACTGTTCACCATTTTAATCACACAAACACTTTAATTACTTAAATAATCACGGATCACAATATAATCACTGATTTAGAGCCAATGGGTTTGAGAATGACCACCGCGTGCGACCGCTCTCAGCGAGTGCTAGTGACTGACTGATATGACGTTCGCCCGCCATGACAAACGCAACTCCATTCGGGTGTTACCCGCTCTTAATAATTGAAATTACCATTTAATCGAATGCAAAACGATTAATCGATATCAAAATAACCGAATAATTCACAACCATTACAAGAATAGAAGAACAAAAGTAACAAAATAAGTTATGACTTTTGTAAATAACTGATTTTAGTTATTTAAAATGCCTTTCGCCGTTATATATTTAAATGTGTATGCTTATTTTCCTTTTTGTATGTCCTTATTTTCCTTTTTCTTGTACGTGTTTTTTCTAATTATTTCCTTTCACTTGATATACGCAGGTCTCCAGCAGCACAATACCAATCTTTATGACAATCGTTTGTATATCTACTGTCGTTGGCAATAACCAGGACTTCTATATCTCATGAAAGTCAATCTTTTTCCAAAAAAATTTGCTGTGTATTATTACAGAGTGTACTAAACACGCTTTAACTTGCAGGCTTTAGTATACGTTTCTACAGCGTACTCTAATTCAAATAAACCTGTTATTGAAGAAATAATTTATCCATCGCAAAGCAATTTGAAGGATTTACAAAACCGATTTAAATCGGGTCTCAATAACGCAGAGGTCCAAGAAATTCTGGGTTCGTATGATTGTGAATGTTTTTAATCAATAATACTATGTAATTCTCTCTTTATAATATTAATTTTGATCTTAAAATAAATAATTTAGTCAACAAAACTAAAATGTTAAAAACATAAAAACAGACATCAGCGAAAATAATATTTATTAATAACACCCCAATAGAGCAAATTACCTTGTTAGCCAAATAACGCAGGGCTCTAGATACTTTGCTGACATAATGTTTAGAATCGCGATGGCTGACATAGCTTTTAAAAGAAAAAAAACACAGCTATTTATGCCAAAACAAAGTCACAATTACGCAATTGACTTATAAAGACCTACATCTGGAGTATTGCATTATACGGCTGTGAAACATAGACCCTGATAGATAGAGAAAGGCTGGAGGCGTTTAAGATGTGGAGCTGGCGTAGAATGGAAAACATTAGTTACACAGAGAAGAAGTACAGAACATGGTTAATGAAGTACGGATTATGTTATAAATTATAAGATAATAGAAGAGCAAATATGATTGGCCACTTAATTAGACATGAATACTTTTCCAAAACCATCTTAGAAGGAAAGATAGAGGGAAGGCGAAGTAGAAGAAGGCCTAGACGGAATTTCGTCCAATAAAAACGTAAAGGAGAAAACGTATACTTGTGGCATTAGATCCCCATCGCATGAATGACAATGTACCACAAACATCTTTGAACTTGATTTGAGAGCCATCTGCTTGTAATGAGGTGCTATTACAGGGCATGTTCCAACATATCCAGTTATTTAATTACATAAAAATTGTTATACCAAATTGAATTGAATATCCTAAGTTGATTTGCAAACATAAAAACAAGATGCATTGTTATTTGTTGTTGAAACAATATTGCAACATGTTTGTGAGGTGACTACTACCCCACGTGGTAGTTTTTATTTGTTAATATAGGTACATATGTATTTCAGATGGCAGACCTAATGCTTACACGTTTTCAAAAGCCCTCGCTGAATCTTTCATCGCCGAAAATTGCAAAGGAATTCCTACAATCATTGTCAGACCATCAATAGGTAAGATACGCCTTCTTAGATTTAAAATTAAGTTAACTTAGAATTAAAAGTATTCAAGCAGGTAGATATTTTAGGGCGATTCGTTGTCTCATAACCCCTGTGATCTACGCTATACTATTTTGGTATTTAATGTTCTACACTTGTTCTACATATCAATCTTAAGTCTTCACTAAACTAAGCCCATCACTAAAGTAAGTTTCTTTATTAAAACGACGTTTCTAGAAAAACTGCACCACAGATACTCACACAATACTTTACTTATTCCTCTTATTGGTCTGTGACTTATTACTAGTTACATCCACATGGCATTTAGATGATTCACAGTAATTATTATAAAAACTTTTATTATTTTAACTACCGATGAGATAGACACCGCGCGCCTGTCGATTAATTAGTATTTACGGTTATACGTCACCGCGTCTTTCTTACCACTCTTACTATACTATATTTTTGTAGGTACAAAAGAAAAATATTAACTCTTATTTATATTGGGTATGTTCCTATTAACTTGACAAACTGTCTTACCGAAGTTCGTAAGATAGCTAAGCTAAAGCAAGACAAATTCCAATGCCACCATTTTACTTTGTAAGTCTAGGCGCATTTGTATAATTCTGACACTTTTTCTACAGGTTTCGACAGCTGCTAAAGTCAGATCAAGTCAGATGATCAGAATAAAATTTTGTTTACTCTGTCAGGTGTAAGTAAGTCAGTTGGTAGACACCTAAAGTCAGACAGTTAATTTGTGTGACAGATCTCTTTCTATGCTACAGATCGCTTTCTTTTTCAAAGGCACCCATTTAATCCTGTGTTGCCGGGTCGGGAAAGTAAAAAAATGACTTTCAGTTTTCTGATAAAAACAACGTTGCCCGAGATTGGATAAGTGCCCGGTTAGCGATAGGCTTGCCACCTATCACATTGTTGGACCGAGTATCTTCGGCTAACCGTGGGTGCACTGGTTATACCTCTGCCTACCTCTTCGGGGATACGGGTGTGAAGATACTTTTTTTAGATTTTTTACAAGAATGATAAACCGTTTCGTGCCTCTGTCACCGTCTTTATAAATAGTTTTATCACTGTTCAAAGTTTCATACCCTTACGGTTAACACGTTGTTCAATACAAATATCGAAAGTGTATCTCGAGCTACTTATATATTTTCGTAGATTTTAGAGATTTCGGTCAAGATCAAATACAAGAACTGAATAATTACGTTTTAAATTTGCAGTGAGCGCAAGTATGACTGAACCATTCAAAGGGTGGATAGATAATTGGAATGGAGCCACAGGTGTTATAGCAGCAACAGCAGATGGTCTCAATCGAGTTTTTCTGGGCGACCGCGAGGGTATAATCGATTTTATACCAGTAGATTATGTAGCAAATCTTATTATAGTTGCAGCAGCTAATCATGACCTTCGGTTAGTATATTATGATCAAAATAACTTATTATGGAATGTTTATAAAATATTATATTATATACCTACCGGAAAATCTCAAAGATTTTTGTACAAACTAATTTAAAGATTTATACTGCCGTCGAGGATGCAGGATATTCCATCCCACGAATACGCTACGTACTCCATATAATAATGCCACGTCTATAAATTTACTAGCTACCTTACACTCCTATCTGGAAAACGACAATGCCAAACTTCAATGTTCTACTCGACATTGGTCAGTAAGTAAAGATGGTACCGAACCAGGGCGAGCCGTTGCGGGACCACATGGTGACACGCTTGGTGCATTCTTCGCCTTTTACGAACTGCCTAACAGAATAGCAGAAGGACGTCCGGACAATACTGTACCTTTTATTGCAGGAAAAAGCTCTATCTTAACTATTCATTGCCATACGAATGTCTGCCGTAATCCACGGGGGGAGTTTTATACTTATATGGGGGAAACAAGCACTTGCATATAATATAGGATTACTACAGATCCCCAAGTCAGGACATTTACAATTGGGAATCCTTTTTTTAAGTATTTACTGTGTTCGTCAGTGCGCGGGAGTTTCATATAAACAAGGGCAATAGCAAAGTTTTCGAATAGCAAATAAAAGGAGTCTTTAAAACCAAACCATTTGGGATTATTTATACTTATTTATTAAGTATCGAGGAGAACATTATTCCTTTTTATATTAATCGGATGATTTTACCTGGCACAGTAATTGTCGCTTAACTTTTACGAATTCATAAAATTCTTCACAACTCAAATTCAACTTGTAGCTCTGCGCTCGACTATGTTTGTCTGGACATTAATTTATAGCTTGTCGGGACACCAATGTTAATAACGGTGATGTGTCCCTAGGTATCGGGACGAATGGCAACCCTAATATAATAGGAAGCAATGATGTTTTATTTGAGGCTACATCATGATGCCAAGAGAAGAGCTATCGAATACAGATGACCAATACCATTTTAACAGACATCATATTCCAATAGGTCTTGATTTATCTTTTCGGAATTACATATTCTTAACATTTTCATAACTTTAGTGGTTTAACCTTGGAGCCAGGAATTAACCGTGATTAATAACATGAGCAAACGATGACACTTACATTAGATCTAAAAGTATGTCCTTAGTATTAGAATTATGACAGTTGCGATTAAGTGGTAAGAGATTAAACCAATGAGACCATTGCTTAGACCGAAGATTGTGAGTCATCATTCAAGACTCAGTATTAAAATCACCCATGATTATATGACGTTTGTACTCGAGACAGTATAGGAAAGTAACGAATCAAAATCTGATGAATAATTGGTATTGGTTGGGCAAAAGACGGCACCAAGATTTTTTTTTAATTCCACTAGTCACTTCTTCAATTGTAATATATTTTATAGACCTAGAGTAAGGTGAAAATGAGGTCAATAATATTTGATAAGGAATATTACTTTGAAGATATTATGTAGCTAGATTTAAATTGTAGTCAACAAAACCTTATTAAGAATTGACTATCCGCGGCTGCTAGTACGAGATGAGCAAAAGTTTTATATTTTGGTACAATCGTGACTACCCAGTGGTAGAAATAGATACGACTAACTTGATTATGGTAGTGTGGGGACAATACCTTATGGCCATATCATCACTACTTGCTCCTGGTTCCAGGTCAGGGCAAAGACTAAACTTAGGCTTTTGGCTTTTACATTCTCGCCACAAGGAAAGGTCACTTCTCCAAGGCCTTAAAATTCATATTTTTGCAGATCTGAATCCGTAGAGGTATTCAATGCCGCAACAAGTGCAATCAATCCAATAACCTTCCTAAAACTAGGTCAGCTAATTTTTGCTGACAGTAAGGCCAACAATAAAAGTAAGTGTATTGGTAACTCAATAATTTACAATGTATGCTAAGTCAAAAAGTATCGGGAATGGACGATTTGTTTATGGTTCCAAATTAGATTGACATAACTGATTTCCATTTTGGGTGGAGTTTTAGTTGCATTTGTTATTTAGATTAAATACACTGCTGTTTTTAGTTAGATCATATATATGCAGGGTTACTTTTAAGGTCCGGGCAAATTTTAAAATTAAGAACTAAATATTAAATTAAAAGTGCGTTTTAATTATAAGTGTAAAATTATAACAAGATAATATAAACATATTCGTTTTAAAATATCCCAAGAAATACGATAATAATTACCATACTAAGGGTCAATGAACTCTAAAGTCGCTTTAAACCCGTGCAAAATCCACGTCACCACTTACAATTTAACACTTAATCATATATGGTTTATAAACCTCGTAAATTAAGGTAATAGTACACGATTTTATCTAAAGATTTGCCGCGCTCTAGTAGGTAACAATCAATATTCAAGTTAGTTTATTTCAAGTTGAAGTTTGCATCGCAAAAGTGAAAGAATAATTGACTTAAAATCCTTATTCAAGTTTAAAAGAGATAGCCTGTGATCTGTGTTTCACGAGTCGATCCGTACCATTTTAAATAACCGCTAGTCCCAAAAGATCTGATTTTTCTTCAAAAACGCAATTGCTTAAAAGTCGCTGAGGACATGTTAGAACGTGTCGATTCCAACCCAACATTCATGAAATGCATTGTTACTGGTGACGAGACGTGGGTTTACGAGTTTGAGTTTGACGAAGCAAACTAATTAACAAACTTCGGAGTGGCACGTTTCAACTGAACCGAAATCGAAAAAACCTACGTCGATTAAAAGTCAAATTGACTGTTTTCTGTCGATGCAGCAGCCCAGGCCCGGTAACACTCCTGCTTTCCGCGCCGAGCCGTCTTGCAGTGGTGACCAAACCAAGGCTGAGACTTGCCACCGATGGGAACCGCAGAGAACCGAATGAAAAGTTTCATGCGCTGCCGCAACATTTCAGTGACAGTGTCAGCAACGATATCCGGATCATCCGGTGAAGGTGCATGGTCATCCACATCTGGATCTCACGTGGGCAAAGTTACCAATTGTGTAAGACCATATGCTAAAGCAAAATCGTGAACGGACCTCCCCACGTGATCGGTGATGCGTGAGCAGAGACAGTCAGCGTGATGGGCATTAAAATCACCTAGGATCACGATCTCTGCGGTAGGTGTCTGTTGTAGCACGGAATCTGCAGCAATTTGCAAGTGCTCAACGAGTCTGTCAACTTCGGTATTCCCGCTATGGGACCTGTATAAGCACGCGTAGATACGGGGATGGTTATCGCAGTCTACGCGTAGCCAGAGGGTGGTTAGGTGGATGGCCGACCGGCGCTTTGGCAGTCTTGAAGGTCGGGACCTTCCACCGAGGACCGAGGCGCCGGAAGCAGATATCTTCTCTGACATACATGCACACACCAGCCCGCGTTACATGGGAATGTTTCAATTTGTACCCCGGGTAGGACAGGTAGGAAGTATCAGCCGGAGAAGATAACTGCGTCTCGGTCAAAAAAGGCAAGGCTGGCTTAGCCGTCTCGAGATGATAGTGGACGGCGTTAAGACGTTCGAATGAAGCCCCTTAATCCAAGAGAAGCGTGGTAGGGGAGCCTTACGTTTCTTGCTCAGTTTGCCCCGTGTATTGTGGTCATTGAGCGCAATGGTCCCCCCCCTCAGAGTACGCAGGGCAACCTGTGCATCCATGATTTGATAAACACACAATAATAAAAAGGTTTCTTCTTTATAATATTAGAATAGATAGAGAGAAATAATCACGAAAAGAAAAACAAAAAAAAAACTAGCTAAAGCTATCCGGGCAGAATATATGTCTGGCGGAGTGGTAATGCCACATACATAACAAGCAAGCATTGACGCTATTACGGCACAAATTGGTAAGGCAGTGGACTCGGCTAAAACGTTGCGGAACTTTACCACCTAGTAGTTGCGATGGTAGTGACATGTATATTTATGAACTGCTTATTACTATCCTTTAATGAACTGCAGGACAGAATGGCAGATGGTTTGTTCTTCAAATGGGGCCCCGGACTATCAAGTGTTACTGGGATAACTTTATTGTTTATTTATCATACAGTTATTTAAATAATATCAATGAAGATGACGCCACTGAACGGGCGAAATCAAAATATAACTCGCGCGCATTAACATGACACCTTGCTCGGTACTCGATACTCCCCTTGCTACCCCACCCGGCACCCCGCCGTCGCCTATGTGTATTAGAGTTTAAAAATTGAAAATAATCCTTTTTGCACACTCTACTTTGCACAAGTGTAATTTGAGACAGGTGTCATGTTAAATCGCGCGATTTGTATAAGCCAACAGTTGGCTGATATTTTCCGGACATGTAGACGCTCAAATTCTGTATCTATAAATCAAATAATCAAAGCTAAAACCGTGACTATTAACGTAGATATTGCTTGGCCATAAAGCGTTGATCAATTAATCCATATTGGTTATTTTAACAACGTTGATTAATAAGTGGACTCTAAATCCATAGAATTAGGTCCTTACAAAAATAGTATTTTAAGACTGCGCATGACATATCAGCTAAATTCAGCTTACAGCTAAAATAAAATCCGTCTCATCTCATCTCTCATATATCACGTCATCTTAATTTATTTTACTTCAGTTACAATTTTAAAATTGCAATTTTAACATTATATAGCTAGTAGCATTACGAATGCATGAAAGATGAAGGAAGATGAAAGAAAGCTATATTTCCGCAAGAACTAAATTTATAAGGTTTAACTAAACAAAATGGATTTAAACATTTCTATGTAATTGTTACTATTTCAGATGTTTTTATAAAACCTTTGGCCGTAATGACACGATGTATACACACAGCAGATCTCATAACCGTTTTACAAAGTATACCAGCTTTTTTTGCCGATTTTACTTCATTCTTAATATCCGGTAAAACGAAGTAAGTATTTTTTTAATTTTATTTGAGAATCTAGAAAATGTTAGTATTTTACTTTTTTGCCTATTCATCAAAACTAGCGATCACCCTGCGAAATTCGATATTTGAATTCGATATAAACTAAACAATAAAATCTCTTTTAAGTTAGACAACAGACTTCACCCGTAAAGAAAATAGTATACATGTGTATGTCAAATGAATATACACATGTATGTTAATTGAATGTATTATAATACATTATGAGTGTAATGTTTACTTATATTAAATTAAAGTATTTTTAATTTTTTTAACTTCCCGCTACGTTAGTACTAGTATAAGAAAGTTACTGATTTTGCCCCGATTTTCGAAAATCGAATTTTCATCGGATGTCCACGTTTTGAGGTCCTAAGAACCTATTCCGCCTATTTTCGCGATGACGTCACTATGTCTGTATGTATGTGTGTGTGTATGTGTGTGTGTGTGTGTGTGTGTGTGTGTGTGTATGTAAACATCTCATAACTTTTGAACGGCTTGACCTAACGAAACGCGGTTGATGGCAATCGATCGGGTTCCGCCCAACTTAGACTTTCCGAAAATCTGAACTAATTCGGCCCAGGGGATTTTGAGAAATTTTGAAAAAACATCAAACATTTTTTTGGAAAAACAGTGTTTTTTTTAAATAACTTCCAGAATAATGTTTCAATTGAATACAAAAACTAATCAGCTCTTTTCCTCAAAAAACTGCGTCCAATGCGTAAATTGCATCAACATCGGTGTATCCGTTCGGCAGTTATCGTTGACGAAAAATTATTAAAAAAGTGTTTTTTCGACATAATTTCGAGGTTTTTCAACCAATCATTTTTTGACCTTCTACAATATTTTAAGATTTTAAATTTTAGATTTTTGAGCTCCAAGAGTTCTTAGGTATAGGTTTTTGCTTCCTTAAGCTTAAAATACTTCAATTTAGCGGGAAAAAAATTTGGGGTGGACCACCCTCATCACTTCATTACATAGTATAAAGCAAAGTCGCTTTCTCTGTCCCTAACTCCCTTTGTACGCTTAAATCTTTAAAACTTCGTAACGGATTTTGATGCGGTTTTTTAATAGATAGAGTGATTCAAGAGGAAGGTTTGTATGAATATATTGTACCTGTGCAAAGCCGGGGCGGCTCGCTAGTAAGGGTATAAAAAATAGATAACAATCTATTCTCAGACCTACTGAATATACATATAAAATTTCATCAAAATCGGTCATGCCGTTTCGGAGGACAACGGTTACTAAAATTGTGACACGAGAATTTTATATATTAGACTAGCAGATCTCTGCGACTTCGTTCGTGTGACCCAAAAACATTATTTCTCATTGCTCAGTCGGGTAAAAAAGTAGCCTATGTCACTCCAGGATAATGTAGCTTTTTAAAGGTGAAAGAATTTTCGAAATCGGTGCAGTAGTTTCGGAGCCTATTCAATGCAAACAAACAAACAATCAAATCTTTCCTCTTTATAATATTCGTATAGATAGATTATTTTAATACAAAATTTAAAAATACGCTACCTATATCTATCATAGATTTGTGATAACACTTACAAAACTATCGAGTTGAGGTATGACCGTAGGATTTAAGATACTTTAGTCCCACAATGTGATAGGTGGCAAGCTTATCAGTTATCACTTATCACCAACCGGGCGTGATGACTTAAAAACCTTATGATAACAAATAAAGGCTCCAAATCACCGCATCATCGAAGTAAGGAGGTCAGTTAGTTAAGGCATTACGAAACAAGATCACTGCTTTAATCTATTCCGAAGTATTTAAAAAGATCGCTTACTCGATTACAAAACTATTCTTCATTGTTCCGCCGTGATATATTTGTCCTTGGTAGAAAAGTATTGCTTTGAAAAGTTAACCATGGTCTAGTGCAGGGTTTCCCAAACTTTCTTTCATTGAGCCTCCCTGGATTATCTATCTATCTACATATAATAAAAGTATAGAAAAATAATATCTGTACATTAAAGTTTTTTGAAAAATATAAATTGTGTCGGTTAAAGGATCGATAAAAAAAACTAATAAACTAATTGTCAGAAAGCTAGTAAATAATATTTACATTATATTAAAACAAACATTGCATTAAGGTTTAACGATTTTATTAGAGTTCCGTACCCAAAGAAAACGGGACCCTATTACTAATACTCCGCTGTCTGTCTGTCCGTCTGTATGTCACCTGGCTGTATCTCATGACCTGTGATAGTTAGACAGTTGAAATTTTCACAGATGATGTATTTCTATTGCCGCTATAACAAATAATACTAAAAAACAGAATCAAATAAATATAATACGTAGATTCCGAAAGGCTTTTCCCTTTGGCGTATCTAGTATTTACAGTTCGATTTGCCTAATTTTGGTTTTAAAACGTTCATGAAAGTCCTGGGAAGGCTTAAAAGGTGAAAACAACCAGTCAAGTGTGAGTTGGACTCGCATACCGAGGGTTCCGAACAAACTTGTAGGTAACTTTAGTTGTAATAAACGGTCTTATCTAATTTGATCGGTTTGTTTTTGTGATGCAACGAAATTTTCCGGTTTTCGGATTTTTCCTTTACATGTGCTGTAAGACACTTCTTCCCAAACTTCATAATTATAGGTCAACGGGAGGTATCCTATAGGTTTTGATTCCATTTTGAAATCGCAAACATACAAAGTATAAAACAAAGTCGCTTTCTCTGTCCCTAACTCCTTATGTACGCTTAAATCTTTAAAACTACGCAACGGATTTT
>DWBA01000141.1:0-16322 GCA_018236825.1 Apodemia zela | reverse complement strand
CTCAATAAAAAAGGCCTATCACCAAAAGACATCCATCAAGATATGGTGAGCACTTTGGGGGAGTCTGCTCCATCGTAATCTTTTATTTTCGAGGGGATAAACAAGTTGCAGGTCAGGTGGAAGAAGTGTGTTGAGCTAGATGGAGACTGAGATGTCGAAAAATAAAAATAAATTTAGATCCACTTTTCTTTCATTTTCTCGGTCGGGCTTAGAACTTTTGGATCCATCCTCGTAATATAAAAAAGTAGCCCTCCCTGCTAGTAGTCTATTAATGTGCAATACTGTATGTACTACACATAACGTAATATATTTCATAATAAATAAGCAGCAGAGATACCTAATCATATTTATTTTCGCGGGGGGTCACAGATGTCAACAAAATAACTGTTGCAACAAATACATATATGGAAAGAAATATTTTATCGCAAAATCAAATTGACGTAATATTCCAAGATTTCATGGTACCTACATGTTTTGGTTAGCTTGAAATTTTGATAGTTAATATCATCATGCTAGTTTTCTAGCAGGTCAAGGAGAGTAAATGATCAGACACATCTGTTAACGTTAATTCCATCGCCGTTTTTTTTACAAATTTTTATATGTAACTAGCTGTTACCCGCGACTTCGTTCCCGTGACCCAAGAACATTATTTCTCTTGGCTCAGTCGGGTAAAAAATTAGCATATGTTACTCTCCATCCCTTCAACTATCTCCACTTAAAAATCACGTAAATTCGTCGCTCCGTTTGCCGTGAAAGACGGACAAACAAACACACACACACATATACACTTTTTTATGTTTAATATTTAGTATGAATTTTTATGAATGAGTGTTCTGAAAAAAGTTAATGAACAGATCACCCCAATTCTCGTTAGGATAGGCAGGGTGAACTAAAATGTCAATAGATAGGTAGAGTGTATATATCCCTTGTACTTACAAGGTAGGTAGATATCTTGGATCGGCAGCATCATTAGAGGCACAAGGGTATTAACTTACTACCACCAGGCTCCAATCTTGCTTAATGATAATCCAGCGTTATTTAGATAACGCTTTTTTCATTCTTTTTTTTATGTCCAATTTAGACCGTTTAGGGCACCTACATTTTATCTTCATATCTTTCTTCTCTTATATATAAAAATCAATTGCTCTTCGTTTGTCTCGCTAAAGCTCGAAAACGGCTGGACCGATTTGGCTAATTTTGGTTTTAAAATGTTTGTCTAAGTCTAGGGAAGGTTTAAAAGGTGAAAAATATAGAAAAAAATAAGTAATAATGGCGGAACAACGTTTGCCGGGAAGGAAAAAGTATACTTTTCACTTACCAGCTGCCTTAAGGATCTCAAAGACTTTAGCGTTGGTCTGATTTGAAATTTCAGCTTTGCCTTCCATATCGTGCGCCTTGACGCCATCTCCGGCTGTGATTCTGTCTTTATTTAGAAGCAGGCACTGTCCTGGTACATCCGGTAAGTCGAACACCTGTTTGGTTTTACCCTCAATTATGAGTTTACCAAGCTTATAACCACCAACTGTAATAAAAACAAAGATTTAAAAACAGTGCTTTTATCGCATCTATGCTCTTGTGTTGACCACATGAGATCACGGGTTCGATTCCCCGGTCAGGTAATTCAAAAATGTGTTTTATCCAGTTTTCTGATAAAAACAACGTTGACCGGGATTGGATAAGTGCTTGGTTGGCGATAGGTTTCCCACGTATCACATTGTCGGAGCGAGCATCTTTGGCTAATTGTGGGTGCACTGGTTGTACCTCTGCCTACCTCTTCGGGGGGATACGGGCGTAAAAACTTTATCTTTACATAAGTAGAAAATACTACCACAAACCTATTTCAGTCCCTTAGGTGCTGATTTTTTTTGATTTACCCCGTGATTGAAATTACCCCGTGTTGGTTCGGGCCCCTTTGAAGATTAGACCAACTGCCGCTCTGCCAGGCATGTCGTAAAAGGCGACTAATTGGCTATGTGCGTCACTACCATCGTGACTACTAGGTGGTAGAGTTCACCATTGTCTCGCCCGGGTCTGGTACCACCGCCTTACCTATTCCTACCGCCATAGCGACAGTGCTTGTCACTGTCGTGTTTCGGTTTGGAATTTGAGGTAGCCGGTAAACTTATGCATGTGGCATTAAGACCTCGCCACAAGATAGCAACGCACCATTACTCTTTCCATCAGGAACTCATCTGCCTGTTTGCTATCTTGATATATAAAAAAAATCCCTTATTTCATAAACTACATGATCGATTTTATGTTCAACCCAATGTCTGTATGTCTGTTACGTTTTCGCGGCTATACCGCTGAACCAATTTTAATAAAAATTGGGTTTTTTTTTAGAATCTAGATATTTGTAGACCGGGATCATAGGTAGACTACTTTATTTTTACTTTAGCTTAGCTAATCTGTTATTGTTGTTATGGAATGTGGGTGGGTCTCACCAACAGCTACCTATTACTAAAATAAACTACGAAAATCTATTAAATATGTAGCAACAAAAAATATTAAATGAAAATCAGACAACGAATCAGACGCTTATTGAATCTTCTAACTAAACTGATCATGCTCAAGGTCGTTAGCAAACAATTCCGTAACCATAATAATTGTGTAAAAAACAGCCGGCTGCGACGGCTCGACTCGACGGTTCAATGTGGTTCAATGATAGAACTCTCCTAAGAAAAGTGAACGTTCCATGACTGGCATCTGGTGTACTCATAAGCTTTTTAAATTTGGTAGCATAATGCATATAAAATCAAGTACAATCGTACTTACCTTCTTTAAGCTGCGACATTTTTGATAACTAAATAAACAATAATATAATTAAAAACAAGTTGACCAGACAGCTTGCTTTATAAATCTACCACCGTTGTTAATTTCACCGTCTTTATAAAGATAATTGCGGCATGAAAATATGATCACCATGTGCTCTACGCTCTCGCGTGTTTGGCTTGTCAAAAGTTGATAACAAGTTTTGTAGTCGAACTAAATGATCTTGGTAATGTGACCTTTGTTTTATGTTATGTAATAAAGAGAGAAAATTATTATTATTATTATTATACGTAATAGGGCTCGAAAGCCGTTTAAAAAAAATACCAGTTAATAAATGAGATGAGAACGCTATTCATAAATCTATGCAACCGGCTTAAGCCAAAATCTTGGAATCAGGAATGATACAAAATAATACAGTAAATCTAGACCAACAAGAAAAAAAGTATCTTCACGCCGGTATCCTAGAATAAGTAGGCAGAGGTACAACTAGTGCACCCATGGTTAGCCGAAGATACTCGGTCCCACAATATGATAGGTGGCTAGCCTATCGCCAACCAGGCACTTTTCCAATCCCGGGCAACGTTGATTTTATACGAAAACTGAAAAACACATTTTTTAATTGCCCGACCCGAGAATCGAACTCGGGACCTCAACTCCGACACCGGATCACTAGACCACAGAGGCGATTTTCAATTTTCCAAATACATTTGACGAGCCGACAAAATAACTGAATCATGTTAAATGGAGAATAGGCAATAGATTATTCACTATCAGCCATATTTATAATATTTTACTCGTCATAACATTAATTTAGCTGAAAGGTTCTAGAATGTTTTTTTTTATAGAAGAGAAACGAGCAGCAGGTGCACCTGATGGTAAGTGATCACCGCCGCCCATGGACACCCGCAATACCAGAGGTCTTGCAGTTGCGTTGCCGGCCTTTTAAGAATGAGTAAGCTCTTTTCTTGAAGGTCCCCAAGTCGTATCCGTTCGGAAACACCCGCGCCGGTAATTGATTCCACAAGGGAGTAGTAGACTATCAGATAGTATACTACTCCCTTTGGCAGAAACGCAGATTCTGCTGTTTTGCTAGGCAGTTCGTAAAAGGCAAAACATTCGCTGTAAGTGTTACTACCATCGTGGCTACTAGCTGGTAGAGTTTCGCAACGTCTCGCTCGGGTATTTGGTACCACCCTCGTACCTGTTCCTGCTACCATAGCGTCAATGCTTGTTTTTGTCATGTTTCGGTTTTGAGAGTAAGATAGCCGGTAAACTTGTGCAAGAGGGGTTAACACCTCACTCTTTCTGCAAAATAAAAATATCGTTCGCCTTTTACGAACTGCTTGGCTTAATGGCAAACAGTCTGTTATTCAAAAATCAAAATCCCAAAACCATTTCTTCCTTTTACACAGTTGGGTACAAATGTAGCCTATGTCACTCCTAGATAGTGTAGCTCTCTAATGGTAAAAAAAATTAGGATCGTTCCAGTTATTTTTGAGTTTATTCATTACATACATATAAAATACTAGCCAACTTGTTCAATCATAATAAAATATAGCATACCTATACCACTCCTGAATAGTGTAGCTTTCTGATTGTGAAAGAATTTTCATGATCGGTTCAGTATTTCCAAAGATAAGCCCTTACAAACAAACAAACTTAGAAACTAACCTCTTTATATTAGTATAGACATGCTATTCTAAAAAAATACAGTTTTAGACTTACCTACCCACTATTAACTCTAAATTAACGAAGTCGCGAATAACTTCGTTCGCATGACCAAATATCATTACCACCCTTTGCTTATTCGGGTAAAAAGAAGCATATGTCACGTCTGAATAATGTAGCATTCTAAAAGTAAAATAATTTTTAAAATCGGTCCAGGAGTTTCGGAGCCCATTCAATGCAAGCAAACAAACAATCAAATCTTTTCTCTTTATAATATTAGTTTAGACAATTAATGTTTTCTTTTAACAATATTAGTCCATAAATCACTTTCACAATTATGACGAATCTAATTACATCTCTAAAGCTTAAATCCATCCAGTAGGTAATCCATACAGAGCGTGCCAAATAAATGTAGTATATTCACGCCCATATCCCCGAAGAGGTAGGCAGAGGTACAACCAGTGCACCCACGATTAGCCGAAGATACTCGGTCCCATAATGTGATAGATGGCTAGCCTATCGCCAACCAAGCACTTTTCCAATCCCGGGCAACGTTGATTTTTTCAGAAAACTGAAAAAACACATTTTTTTTAATTGCCCGACCCGGGAAATGAACCACTAGACCACAGAGGCGATATAAATGTACATACCTACATACACACCCTCGAAAAGCATAACCCTCGTTCTAACGCAGTCGGATAAATATCGAGGTCTCCTTTCAGGATATAGAATATTACCTAGGTACATCGGTAGAAGTTTCGGTTCATCATGATTCACAGCGCAATGCAGAAATTTTAAAAACTAAATAATTTTGCCTAACTGTAAAACTTTAAAAATTTGTTTTACTGACATTTTTTTTATGTCTTGAGATAGCAAACAAGCAGATGGATCTCCTGATGGAAAGAGACAACCATCGCCTAGGTATAGACACCAAAGATGTTAATGTTGCGTTGCTATCTTGTGGCCCTCCGTTGGTCTTCTCACAATCCTATTACTAGGTAGTGGGGAAATGGTATCGGGACTATGCCCCCTGACCATAGTATCATTCGCACTGTACATACAGCGGTCGTTGGGTTAAAAGTTGGACTTCATAGTGTCTAGAGGGTATTTCCCGAATCTTCACGCCGCCCGTGCGGACAGACCAGCCCGGTGAGACCCATGGAGGAGGCCAGGCGACCAGCGAACAGGGCGTTGAATTGTGGCCGTGTCTTAATGCCAAACTTATGCATGAATTTTATCGGCTACCTCACCCTCCAAACCAGAGCATGACAGTGAAAACGACCCCTTTTTAAATTTACAGAAATGGATTTTCTGTGGTAAACCCATTACCTTTTACCAGGTGTTAGTCCGGACTCCCTTTGAAGAATAGACTACCTGCCGTTCTGCTAGGCAGTTCGTAAGAGGCGAACGATTGACTGAGTTACTATCATCATAGCTACTAGGTGGTAGAGTTCAGCGTTGTCTCGCCCGGTCCTGGTATCACGGTAATAATCATGCATAAGTTTACCGGCTACCTCACCCTCCAAACCGGAACACGACAGTAATAAACACTGATGCTATTGCGGCAGGAATAGATAAGGCGGTGGGACCAGACCCGGGCGAGACAATGCTGAACTCTACAACCTAGTAGCCACGATGGTAGTGGCTCACATAGCCAATTAGTTGCCTTTTACGACATGCCTGGCAGAACGGCAGTTGGTCTATTCTTCAAAGGAGCCCGAATCAACACGGGGGACATTTTGGTAAGCCGCGCCTTAATGTGTTTAAAGATTCAGCAATATCTTCGTCCCACTGGGCCCCCTACTGTTACCACGACACATACAGAAAATAAAATGCAAATTTGGAGTAAAACCTCCAGATAGTTAATGGATATTGGACTTTTCCGATATCCCGCCGGTTCTCTAAGTAACGGGAATTAATGATTCAATTTATTAAAAGAACATGAGTCTCTTAAATGTACCTAACAAAAAATTTTATGGCGCTGTTACATTACGGACAAACTCGGAACTAATCCTAGATAACAACCCCTTTCTAAGTGCTGCCACCCTTAGAAATTCGTAAAAATAAAAAGAAACCCCTTTCTTACTTTCGTAGTGCAGCTACTCCTCGTTAGATGGCGCACAAACAAGCGTCCCGAAGCATTCGTTTTAAGGCCGCTTATGTGTGTGTGATAGAGTGAGATCGCAGATGAAAAATAAAAAAGGAGTAAAATAGACAGCAATACGAGTATACAAAGGCGTGGTTACGTGCATGCAAACGATTTCTTTTATCGCAAAAATGGCCGTAACTATACACGTTTTCACGTAGATCATAAAGTCGTATTTGCAATAAAATAATTATATGTTGAATTTTATTACTAGTAGTTAAGGTTCAATTTTGCAATTGCATATAATAGAACTTACGTCTTATTTCTTGATAATGAGAAAAAAATTGGCGTCACAAGCGTCGCGGCGTCAATAGAGGGAGAAAACCTTATGACTCTAGCGCCGAGCTAGACACGTGATGACCGTCAACCGTTAGACCGAGGGTGATAGTCAGTTAGTGAATATAAACGATAGAAAGAGATATCGCGAAAAAATGCAAGAAAAAAGCTGTTTTCACAAAGGTGCGCGTTGTGATAGAAATTACAGAATCATGGGCGCGGTTTGAAAAATGCCAGGGGCGCCTGCGCCCTCAGTGAAGTGCCGCTTGGAAAGTAAAGGGGGAAAGAGACGCTGTTAGTGAGCATTATGTGACGGGTTGCAGTGCATCGGCATGCCGCGAGCGGCCGCCACTGACGCACCAACAAAAACAATAACCGCTAATTATTGCGACTAATAAGCGAATACCGTTTGTGTACACGCGAAACGACTGCAGCGAAAAGAGTGATGGCAAAATCTAATTCTAAATTCAAATGTGTGTTGTGTTGGGAAACGTGATTTCTTTTTTTTTTAAAGAAGACCATGGCAATTAAAAGGTAAATATTAGGCTTGGTAGTCATGCCCCGTTTTGAAGTCTCATTTTCGTATAGCGACCGGTCGTGAGTGATTGGGTGTTGTTTGTTCGATATCACCCGCAGGCAACGATAGCTGGCTGCTTCGAATAATTTTCCCGCTTAAAGTTCAAATTATGAAGCAGATAGAATTGTAGAAATACTTTTTACACATTAAGATAAATTATAACACGTTTACAGAAAAATTAGGTGAAAATTAACAAACTAACTAGAATATTGTATAAATTTAATAACAAGTTTGATTAAAGATTTATGTGACTTGGTAGAGACAAATAATTTTAGTATGTGACTGTAGTAAACTGTTACTATTTAAAATTGAACGTTTAGTTTGATTTTTCATTAGTATGCTATTTAGGAAACATGTTAAATAACAGTAGGAAATCCTAACTAAGTACTTATTAAGATTAGTGAAATTTTAACAATTTTGATTTAGATAAAAAATCCTTCTCTAGGCAACTAATTTTCGTAATTTTTACATACCTAAACACGATTTGATTTAATATAAAAGATTTATTTTATAAAAATCAAATTTGACACCTTATCGCGCAGCTATCACGCCGCGATAAGCAGAGCTGTGTCAGGTGAGATGATAAAAATTCTTATCATAAGAACGCATTACGTTCTGACTACAATAATAGGTAATATGCACAAATAAAAATAACTGTATAGGTACAATTATAAGCATCTAGGTATTTCGAATTTACCTAAAGTTTAGTGACGATTTTGTTTTATTCCGTAAAAGTATTAAAAATACGTAAGAAATAGTATGTATTCAAATAATGTTACGTTTAAATAAAGTTTTTATTTATTTATTTATTTAATACTTTATTATACACATAAATTCATATTACATTACCTTTTCGATAAAGTACCTATTCGATCCCAAGTGGATGTAAAGTTTTAAAGTTTATTTTGAAGATCAAATAAAATATTGTATAAATTTATTTATTTTGAAAAGTATAGTTTGTATCCTACCCAGATAAGTAGAAATTTATACGTACACACGTAACTATACTTATTAGACATATTATAAATCTTTACTCCTTATATTCGCCAAACTCCACACTCTTCCATGAGCAGAATATTTTATAAAGATTATTTTAAAAATAAATTGATTGGCCCTAACTTTTGATTTTATTTTTACCTTGAATTTATGTTCCTAAAAAATAAAAGTCTCTTAAAAAAACAGATAAAAAAAATGAATTTACGTACCTAAGCGATTACACATTGAATAGATTATATTAAAACAATTTCGTGAATTAAATTCATTATTGTTTTACTATATAACATGCATATTCGTAAGTACCTACAATATTGTTATTATGCAGCTTATATGTAAACTTATTCAAATTTAATGTACGCATTAGAATGGTAATTTTATAGTACCAATTAAATTTTATATAAGTAACGGAAAAATTACCAACAATTATCATTGTAGAGATCACACATGCTATAAAATGCTGATTATTCCCAACGCTACATAACATAATCAAGTTAATGACGAATATTTCATAAACCAATGCAAATAATATTCATTACACTAATAGTTTCAGCAATACTAATTTTAATAAAATAGACTTACTAGGTAGGTATATGTTGATATAAAAATGACAAATATAGACACAGTTGTTACTCATCTATCGATATACACTTTTTTCACTTAGGTACCTAAATTATGAAATTATAGATTACTAGCTGCAGCGTGCAGCCCGCTGCATTATAAAAAGTTTTTGATGAATCCCGCGGGAACAACTCTTTTTCCGGGATGAAAAATAACCTATGTGCTTAAGCGCCAAATTTCATCCAAATCCGTCCAGTAGTTTTTTCGTGAAAGAGTAACAAACATACATCCATACTCAAAAACTTTCGCATTTATAATATTAGTAGGAGCAGAATTGGGGATTTACCTATTTCTCTTGTAACGTTAAGACAAAAGATTTAAATTTAACTCTATTTAATTTTTATGTATCAATTGATACTTTTAGTTAGTTTGAAAACATTGAGATTAATATTAATAGCTAGCATCTAGCAACAGTTAAAATTATTGAATAACTCAAGCATTTTTACTACCATAAATAATGTGCACCAAAGTTCACTAGCAACATTTCAAAGACTGTGATTGATATAAATGTTGGAGATGGTGCAGTAGGTACACGTTGATGCCTGGGACCAATTCAATGTTATAAAGCTAAAACATTTAGTATCTTTCATTATTAAAAAAAAAAAATTATATGTAAAAAATAAAAAAAATATATATTTAAAATTAAGAAGTCATATGTATATGAGTTCTGTTTTTGAATTTGTCAATCCAGATTGAGATAAGTTCAACATTTTATGAGTATCAAATTTTATAATTACTGCCTTTCTACCTCTCACTATAACCCTCTCTTTAGCTAACAATTTAATACGGGTCAAAAAAATACCAAGAATCGTCACCCCTTCGAATAATTTCCTTGACTGTTTCACGATACACAATTCTCGATTGCATTGACTAGTGTTAATGCAATCGAGAATTGAAATAATCTTAAATAGAACTTTACATCTCGATAGTTTTATTAACAAACATAGATTATAATAAAACTAGAACCAACAAGAATAAATGTTAATAAATATTCAACTTTATGCCATTTTATTACACGTCTGACCAGATATTTAGAATATTACACATATATATAATAGGTTATTTATAAGATAATTAGTAAGATGCCTGTAAAGAGTCATTTTATAGAATTTTTGTGCTTTTGAAATGAGTAAGATTTTGAGGATAGATGTTTGTTATTATTTCTCGCAAAAACTTCTAAATGGATTTTCATAAAACTTTGTGGTAGATATACAAATCGTAGAACACATGTTCTATAAATAATAAAGAAGATTAAAGTTGTTTTTGTTAAATCTACATAGAATTACTGGCGTGTCTAAAGTAAATAGAGAAAAAACATTTAATCGCATAAAAATCTTTAGTTACTTGATACATGAATAGGAAAACTTAGTAAATGTAATATGCAAAGTTTCATTTATTCCTTTGTCTTGTAAATGTACCACACTTTAGCCAATATATTTTGTATCCGTACACATAATAATTAGTAGACGCCTATCTCGATTACATGGACCCCGTATATTTTTACTGTATTATTTATTGACACAAGTATTTACACTGACACAACTAGGTACTTATTGATATCATAATCTAAAGTATTGTGAAGCTCTTTAAAATTATTTCATATTTTATCAAATACAAACAAAAAAAACTGTATTATTTGACCATAGAAAAAATTCTTCATTTAAAGAAAAAAAATCTTAAGTTTAAGTAAAAAAATAAAAATTGTATGATTAACAGAGCCTATGAGTAAAGAATTTTCCAAATAAAGTAATAATATTATACTGTAGTAGAAAAAGTAAGCAATGAATTCACATCTTGTTTATTGTTAAAAAGTTGTGAATTTACAATAAAATAAATGTTTGTATTGCTAATCTTATCGATATTAATTTAAACTTTGGTATCTATAGTCCTTTGTAATAAACATGTTCAAAGCAACATTGCAAATTGCTTGTCTGGTCACTATGCATATGACGGTTGACGTTTGAAATATGTACTATTTTAACATACGATCAAAGCTTAGATCATCATACATTAAAGTTTTAATTAATTAGGTACAATATATTACCTATATTGCAAAGATATGTATTGGTGAATACCATTTTCACATTATTTATTTTATTTAATCCTTTATTGTACACAACAGAACAATATATCACATTACAGTAAACGAAACTTCGTTTTACAAAGTATTTTGCGTATTTTCACTTTATTATACAAAGTTTTTTGCATATTTTGCAAAAAAAACTGTTGGTGTTAAGTTTGAAGTAGTGTCAAATGGTACACTTTTTAATCAAAATGATTGCTTTTAACTCGACATACATACATTTACATTCGATATTGCCCCGAACGTGGCAATTCACACAATTCACAAATATTTATATCAATTACAACGATACAAGTATTCTAATCATGTCTGCCTTGCAAGTCCCCTAATTAGGCTACTTAGCTAAAAGATTTGAAAGGTAGACATTTATTTAAGAAACATAGCATACAATAACAGCCATAAGTAAGTAGGATAATATAGTTTTAATGGTACCATAAGTACAAAAGAATTCATTGAAAATTAATTTCCCTATAATCTTTTAAACTGGTAGATAATACTGGATTTACAATGAAAGTTAAAAAGGATTGATGATGCTTATAATATAGAAAAACTTCACAGCACTGCATTATATGCATGTAAAAATACTTATTACAGAAAGAATCAGCGCTCTGTCATTATTTTCCGGTTAGACAACTTTCTAAAAATCTACCAAATATGTTTAATTAACTTCAAGCTATAGCCAGTCCGAGCTCAAATAAATCAAAGACCAACAAATTAGACTTTGAACACCTGTGGACTTAACACGCTATTCTGTATAAATCATTTGAATCGTTTAAAAATTTGAAATCACCAGCGAACGCCAATATAATCTTCGTGTTAATTTAAAATTCAATAGGAAACGTATTTAAATAGATGATTCAAAATTTGATGAGAAATTTCAAAACATATTTAAAATTTTAATAGCCATCTGTGGGTGTGGCGTGTGTAAGCCTATCAACTGAGAAATATATTTTACGCATCACAATGTTTAAAATTACACCAGAGGAGAGCCTTGAGGTCTTTACACCCGTTACCAATATTGTGAAGGCCATTCGCTCTTAACATTTCAAATTTCATATATGTTGCCTTTATTTCTATGTTGTATTTAATATTTTCTCAATCGTTTTTATTATAAATATTTATCGCTTTTGCTGCTATTGCTCTATTACAGTACTACTTAAAGCCATTTACTCTAAATATATTAAAATTTGCGTTCATATTTTTAATATTGTATCATATTATTTAATAATAAAAAGTAACAAAAAAGTATTTTAAAATATTTAATAATAGCTCTTGTATATTATGGGTTAGTGTGTTATGATTAACTTTTTGGATTTTGCTGTTTCTCAAAGTAATTTTTCTTTTTGTTTACTTTTTACGTTGCGTAAATTGGTTAACAAGTCAAAACACTTAAAAATTTGTATATGATCGTTTTGTAGCGTTTTTCTGTTGTAATCTTTTTTACTTCGTCTACGTCTACGTCTTTCTTTTTTACTTTAAAGAATGGTAAAAAAATTATTAATATTATGTTTCTCTTAAAAATATAACACCGGAATGATAGAGTCATAAACGCATAGTCAAAATGGCTGTGAAAGTACAGATGGTTTTTAAAATAACGTACGAAAGTAACGAAATATTCTCAAATTTGATCCTTACGAAAGTTAAAATAAAGATTATATGTTGTAAGGTATGTGTTACGAAACTAAAATGTGTATGTATATAAGATCAAATATGACTTTAAAAATAATAAAATGTCAAATGAATTGTAATGATAATAGTATTCTTCAACCGCTACCCAAGTCACATTCGATGCTAAGAGATCCCTCATTTAAATTTCAAGACACGACACTTCTCATCCACGCGTACTTACAAAGTCTGACAGTCACAGTACCGCACTATTGCGTCCAACACATGCGTTACGCGGCCAAACTACCGATAATGCTGCGTCCTTTACTCGCGCTTGGGAAAATTCTAGCTCTCTTTCCCCATGCGTGATGTCGGTTGCGGTACACTCGTCACGTCCCTCGAGTTCCTATACCTAACGCATAGAAGCTAGATTGGCGCAGCGCGTATTCAAAATAGGAACGTTAGTAATGGATGAGAGTTCTGAGGGGTGCATGTGTGCGTGCGACCCTCCCCCGCGCCGCCCCCGCCAGCGACGCCGGCCGAGCGAGTGGCGCGCGTTTACACAATCCGTTGGCTTGGCGCGAGTGATACTCGCGTCGTGTAGCCGGCGCTTTCTCGTGACGACAATCGACGCGCGAACACGTATCATCTTTTGTTTTTTATGCATTCGAAGCGTCACTCAAGTCAATAAGTTAAAATTTTTACAACGACAGTGAAGAAGAAATGTGAAATAAAGACAACAATAATTTTTAATAAAAAAAAAATGGAGATAGAGTTCCTATCAAGCTCTATGATAAAAATACTGAGTGAAGACAAGTGCTACAGTGTCGGAATATCATAAAAATGTTGGCTCTTTTAAAGTGCCAAAAATGAAAAATTCAAAATTTTCTTCAAGTTACATATTTTGTGGTGAGTTTTTTTTATTCCAGTGCAGTGAATGTTTTTATAGTATTTAATTATATTTGGCATAAAAATTTAAAGGCCTTTGCTTTAAGTATTATCACACTAACGACGTCAACTTGTCTGCCTCTATTTTCGTAGAGTGCGTACGTGAATATTTACCATAACGCTTGGCAACACTATTCTACTGATAACAATTACAATTTTTTATCTTGTTGCTACGGTAGGCACAGCCCTTATCGACTGCAAATACTGAATATTACGTACATTGGTTGTGTATTATTATGCTTAAATTTTGCTCAGAAATATTTAGTTGCCATGACTAGATGCAATGTAGAGTTAAATTCTTCTGTAATGAAAAAAATCATATTACTAAATAAATAATAATCTGTCCTGGAATATTATATTGCCATTTTAAATGAAAGATTTACATCTTAATATACTGATTATTAATAAAGAAATGGTGGTTACTATTAAAAAGGTAACTTGATAATAACGCTGTCAGATAGAACAAAAATTTAAAACAGTCAAGAATTATTTCCTTAAATAAATTTAAAATATAAATAATTTTTCGATAAAAAGTTTTGAACACATGCTCATATAAAAAATCGGAGGGATTCATGAGAACTATAGACAGAAGAGAAAACTAAAAACTAAAAACTGTATAGAAAACTAAAAACTGTATTTTGAATTTTCAAACTAGTTATGATTTAAAAAATTAAAATTTCAATATTTTCCTTAACATTAGCATGTTACTGACTCGAACCCATAAGATTTTCTCTGGCTAAAAATCATTTAACACGCCTATAGAAGATTTTACTTCAAAAATAATGTGTGTAAGTTAGTTAAACGGCAAGTTAGTTAAATGTTCTTAAATGAAGAACACAGCGTATATTATACTCCTAAAATAGAAATATACCCTAACAAAGTTCCTGAAAAATAAGAGGAATAAATATCAGGAAAGTCAAGAAAGTATAACATTAATTTACTTTTTAAATAAATTCCTTACGATGAATTTTATTTATTATAATGAGTAAAATAATACATAGAATACATTAATTAAAACAATTTCTTACGTAGAATAGTGGTTTATTCATAGAACATTTTACCTAAACAAATAATTATTTCTATCTTAGTAGAATATTATCATAAATTACGAGTTTATCCTTATAAAATGTGTACGTTAAGTATTAATAGAAAAATTAATAGAATTAGATTTAAATAACTAATTATAGTATTAAAAACATTCTTATCTGATTTTTTTTATTTTATAGCTGAATCAGTTTTTACTCTCTCAAAAAAAACTAATTATCGCAAGTGTTTTAGGCTGAATATTCATACATGATTTTTACATAATACATATTATTAGCAATTATCTTCATAGTTTGAGATGAGAATTAACATTATAAGTTATAACGTTTTAAAAACTAAGCTAAAAAGGTATTTTCATTAAATATTTTATGGAGCAGTAAAACAATTTTTAAGTCGAAAAATAATTAATAGAAGTTTAACATTAAATAATAAAAATATATTACAACGAACAATAGTTTTATTTGGTGTTAAGTTTATAGCTACTCACTGAGAAATTAGATATTTTTAGAAAAATCTCTAATTACGGCGCTAGTGTTTATGAGAATCAAGTAGGTATTAAATTGTGTTTTTACAAATTATGAAGAAATCTACTAAACCGTTGAATATCCTGAATTTATTATTTTTTAATCAAATGTTTTCTTGTAATTAAAATTGAACAGCGAGTTTTAAGTATTTACTGCGTTTAGATAATTTGTCTTAATCACACATATTTTGTCTTCTTCAAGGTTTACATTTCTATAAAAATACTTTACATTTAAATTTCAAAGTTCGATATTATAAAATAGATAAAAAATAATTTAGGTGAATATTGAAATAAAAAAGTTACAAAAATCTTCGTATTGCTGGTTTTTTATGGCATGAGCGTTAACTTGCCGGTTAGACGTACAAAGGTGCATAAAATAGGTAGGTATACAGCGGTGATGAATATATTTTCTTAAAGTAATTTATTGAGAAAATAAACTTAATTTAGCGTTTAGGTAAATAATTTTAGGTAGAAATATAATTAAAATGTAAAATTCAATGTACTGTAAATTACTGTTCACGATTAATAAATTATACCTATAAAAATTATATATTAACTACAAATATTAATTTTAATTATTATATCAATTGTAAAATAAACGTATACCTACCAAAAATAATTAATTTTAACCATTAAAATCTTAATTTAAATTTTATCACAGTCGTTAAAGGAAATACTATACCTAATATAGTGGATGATTATTAAAGACTTAAAAAAATAAACATGATCGGTAAGCAAATAGAAGCCTTTTTCACCATAGTTTTGAGTTTTTGTAGTACACCTAAACCCCACCTAAAATAATGTTCTATAATTTTAATACGCATAGTACCTAGTAGCAAAATTATTTAAGTGGGTTTTTCTGGTGCACGTCACTACATTTTATAGAAAATGTTTCTATTCCTTATTGTACTAAATTTTTCTGAACTCGTTTCATATTCTTTTTTATGTCATAAGATAGCAAACAAGCAGATGGGTATCTTGATGGAAAGAGTCAACCGTCGCCTATAGACACCAAAGATGTTAATTGTGCGTTGCTATCTTGTGGCGAGGTCTTAATGCCACATGC
>DWBA01000140.1:0-16325 GCA_018236825.1 Apodemia zela | reverse complement strand
ATTTAGGCTATCATTTGCGCAATGCTCTCAATGTCTCAAGATCGGTCGAGCTGTTCTTGAAATATAACTCGACATACAGATGGAAAAAAATGTTCTAAATCGTTATTTCAATGACAGTGAGTAATAAAATGAAATTTAACAAAAAAATTAAACACATATACAGACACTTCATATACAATACTGTATAATTAGTTTTGTATAAAATAATAGAAGATTATAAGTTTTCTATAAAAATAAGATGAAATGTAAAGTACACTAAATCAAAGGCTAGAAAACTTGTGAGCTGTACGAGGAAATAGACAACCCTATAATAATATTATTGGATTTATTTAAAACTAGGAAATAATATAAATTTCACAAAATCGAAAGAAACTTGAGATCTGCACGAGCGAACATGGACATACGACATTACTCATACTAGTAAATGCATTTGAGATGAAGCCTTAGATTTTTGCAGTGTTAAATGAAATTGTACTTTGCACCGCGATATGTAGAGAGCAGTTTTGTATTAGTTTATAAAATCTGTATGTGGTTAATAAAACTACTCGGGACTACATTTCTAACGATGACGTACCCGCAAGGATGTGAATATAAAGTTAAAATAGAAATGAATTTCTTAACTAGTGATGGGGCATGAGTTTATTTTTTTTTGTGTGTTGACCCCTTCCACTCCCTAAATTCTTAGAGATTAGTAATTACCAAACGGCTTGTTATTCAAATCTAAAGCAGGGCAAAGGCTGAACTCCGTTGAGGCTTAGCAAGAATTGAATATTATATAAATAAAACGCATGCTAGGTACCTCATAAAACTTAAGTTTTTCAATGCATTGCTGTCATCATCCTTCATGTTGCCGTAACCTTTTGCAGAATTGACTGCTTTCCTGCCAGGAGGGTCATAAAACGAACGATTGTCCAAATGTATTACAGCTATCGAGAGTACTTCTACTACTGGTGATAGAATAAAATAAGGTAGAGTAGTAATTTTAGAGAACTATTCAAAATCTACAAAAAAATTCGCGATACCATATTATGGTTATAGTAGTTTGAAGACTAAGCTATCTGCCGCTCTGTCAGGCAATTGGTAAAAGGAAGTTATTGGCCAAACATGTCACTACTCTCGTAACTACTAGGTGGTAGAATTCCGCAAAGTCTTGTTCGGCTTTGGTATCACCGCCTTATATATTCATGCCGCAGTAGCTTCGTTGCTTATCACTGTCGTGTTATAGTTTGGAGAGATAGGTTGGTGGTAAACTTATGTGTTTGGCATTACAAATACATCGTTTCGCTATACGAATAGCAATGCACTATTTACATTTTTACTGTCCTGTCCTATGATTTACTCATAGGATAGGACAATAAAAATGTAAATAGTAGTTGGAACGACACAAAATATGCAACATTATATAATCAGGTGAGTAGTTTCGAAGTCCATTCTAGACATACTTTGTGACTGGAGATATAAAAAAGCTAAAAGCCTTTAATCCTTTACATCGCAGCTTAAAATATCACCTTCATTCATAATTTGCCTGCTAATATATTAATTATTTTCGTTATCGAGATAATAAGCTACATTTAATTAAGTTAATCTTGGCTTCTTTTAGCTTTTATTTTTTTATTTGTTGACTAGTAAAAGACTGTACATTACTACATTATTTGATGATTTTCACACTTATTGTGTTATTCATGAGGGACCAACGGCTGATCTATACACTCCAAGTGAACACAAAAATATCTATCTTATTTATGGCGGGTGTTGATGTGATGCTATCCATGAAGATGCACTGTATCGCCAAAATTAGAGGGTATACCAAATTCTTCGAAGGTTGGGTTCTTGATATTGTTGTTTGTGATACAACCGACAAAATACCATAACAAGGAATAAAAGATGAGGAAGTATTGATTCAATATGAAACAAATCACCCTCTCCACTTGATCTGTGATTAGAACGACAAGTACTAAAATTCGTGATGCATAAAATTTTTTGGTGAATCCTGTGGGAACAACTCATTTTTCCGGCATCAAACGAAGGCTATGTGCTATTTCAGGTACCTATCTGTATACCAAATCTCATCCAAATCCGTTCAGCAGTTTTTCGTGCGTCAATTCATACATCCAAACTTTCGCATTTATAACATGAGAATAGATTTTAGTATGTTTATTTTCATACCAGTAAGAATACAAGGCAAAGAAACATGTGATTACTTTGAATTTCCCCAGGTGGCTTGCACTCACTCAACTATCATTGTCTCAAAATAAATAGCTTTCATGGCAGATGCAATTTATCGTCAGAGCACAAATATAAGCACCACGGCACTCATTCACTATATTTTAGAACTATCTTCTTATGGAAACTACTTTGAGATCCTAATGTAATTATATCGCAATATAGTAGCCTAAAGTGTGTTGGCTCATCAAAATAACTTGTAAAAAGTTTTATTAAATAAAGTATTATTGATAAAAAAAAATTGATTAAATAACACTTTAAAATTTAAAATTTGTTTTTTAACCAATAAATAACGCATATGAAATTTGGTATTGATAAAATATATTAAACAGTAATATGATGGAAAAAGTATGTGTGTATGAACATTATATCTTTTTAACTTCCCGCTACGTTAGTACGTTAGTACTAGTATAAGGAAGTTACTGATTTTGCCCCGATTTTCGAAAACCAATTTTTTACCGGATGTCCACGTTTTGAGGTGCTAGGAACCTATGACGTCACTATGTCTGTATGTATGTGTGTGTGTGTATGTAAACATCTCATAACTTTTGAATGGCTTCACCTATCGAAACGCGGTTGATGTCAATCGATCGGGTTCCGCCAAACTTAGACTTCCTAAAAAAACTAAACTAATTCGGCTCAGTAGATTTTGAGAAATTTTGAAAAAACATAAATTTTTTTGTTGGAAAAACAGTGTTTTTTTTAAATAACTTCCAGAATAATGTTCCAATTGAATACAAAAACTAATCAGCTCTTTTCCTCAAAAAACTGCGACCAATGCGTAAATTGCATCAAAATCGGTTTATCCGTTCGGCAGTTATCGCGTTGACGAAAAATTTTGAAAAAAGTGTTCTTTCGATATATTATAGTATTGACAGAGAGGAAGTCAGTAGTCCTATTAACATTTGATTTTATCAGCAAAAAAACTTTTTAGTAAGTTTTATCCAGTAATAAATAAAACAGCTTTTTACAAAATTTTCCTACAGGTAAAGATTTAGGACTATCAGGAATATGGTTGTATATACTAATTACAATACAATACGCATTTTTTGATAAATATATTAAGTTTTTATTTAGGCACATGTAGCGTTCCACTATTACTAAAATATGAGTTTCCTGTCACTTCAGCATTTGTTTTGAACAAACCCTATGTGTTTTGAACAAATGCTGATGTTTTTTTACAAATACGCATACCGCCAAGATATACAAACAGGGTAAAACATTAAGTAATTTAAATAGGGGGTTGCAAAAATGTAACTGATTGACACTACACATTGCTCGTATACATTTCGTATGGATTGTAAAGAGTTTTTTAAGTCCATTGAATTCCCCCAAATTGGAATTCCATAATATAAAATAGAGGAGACATATCCATGATATGCTAATAAGGAAGTTTTTAAGTCTCCTACTTATGTATTGTAGCGATCAATATTGATTGATCTACCCTATTACGGTTAGTGAAAGTTTATCACGATTGTACGTGAATGTAAGTCGGCATGTGTACAATTTAAAATATGCCTAGGTTAATGTTTGAGAGTACATATACTAGTATATTATGTGTGCAGTAACTATAACTCTCTGATTTCCAACGATTACCCGCGAGCAGCAGTGAATGCTTAGCACTGTCGCTAGCGCTCACTGATGTATTAGCGAGTGCGCGGTAATAGAGGCGGCTAGTAGTAAGCACACGCTCAACAAGCGCTTTCTAATTACCAATACGGTTTAATGACCCTCTAGTAAAAAAAAATGTAAGGTATAACTCAGCAGATTGTAAATTTAACTTAGTGATGAACAGTAGTCACAAAGACGCGAATTGTATGTACTTTATCTTTATACCAGAAGCAGAATCTACGACACAGGTTTAAGACTTAGTGTAGGTTATGCGCGCCGATGTACACGTCATTATCAATACAAATTGTTGTATAGATTCCTGATAGACAAGTACAAGAACATGAAAATAAGTTTTGGTTTTGAGGAAATAAACGCATTTGTATTTATTCACACGTTTATAACAAATTTCAGAAATTGTGTAAAGCATTATTAAAAAAAATCAAAAATAATCGACACTGGTTGGATTTAAGCCCGCGACCTTCATCTTAAGCAAGGACAATGTCATTCCACGAATTCACAGTGTCATTGGTTCCACCTGGCGAAATTTTCCCCTGATATCGAATGTCAAATCGAAACAGCCCTCTGGTTTACAAAGTGTGAGCTAACTACTAAAATGTTTATTTTATTTTGTAAATATTAAGTTTATTGGGTTGGGTCAATTATGTTTATTGGGTTAGGTAAAATTAGAACAGAGACCACCGCGTGAAGGCGAGTGAGCAAAGCGAGCGTGCCGCGGCCAGATCGCGATAATTGCTTATTTCAGAACATTTGATTTGATTCCCCTTCTTCTAGTTATAAAATATGCACTGTATTTGCCAGTTCATTATGCCGCGTATATAATTATGCTTAAATATCATTATGCGTAAACAAATTAATGCTTTAGAATAGTATGTTTAACAGTTATTATACTTATAGTTTAATAATTACGCTCAATATTAATTATGCCTAATTAATATTGGGCGTAATTTTTATTAGGATACTTAAAAGTATTCCAAAGAATACGTAACAAACCTAAAAAAGAAGTAAATTTTGATAATAATCTTTTACCTTTACAATATAAATGGCAGGAAAAATCTCTAGTGGGCATTGAGCGAAGAAATTTATAGATATAAATCAGGAGAGCTGTCAGCGGCCATCGGCCGGCGTTATTGTCTACGGACGTCGGACACCAATAAAAACCTGTGATATTTGCGCGGGGAGCGATATGAAACGATTCACGGTCTAAATCTTTCTGTGATTTATTTTAAACTAGCTGTTCGCCCCGGCTTCGTACGGGTTAGATTTTAAAAACTTTTCTGTACGATTTTTTAACATTTTCTTTTATAAAAACCTTGTCCTGACAATAACGAATATAACAAAAAAATAATTATCTAATTTCGAAATTATGCGCGGAAAAATATTTCGGTGATTCATTTTAATTTATAAAGATTTAGTTTAAAGTAAAAGAAAGCTTAAATTCCTGACACAGTTGCGCTTAACGCGAAAAAATAAGACGATTATTACGTATCGCAAAATAATGGTTTTGAGAAATTTAACATCAAATAGTGTAAAATTAATTTCAAGATGAGAAACAAAGGGTAATTTACGATGCGCTAAAATGAAGCTTTTATAAGCTTTAATGCATACAAGAATCAAAGTCCTAGCGCTCAGAGATTCTTACCAGGTTGTCTCATTAAAGTTTGTCACGGTAAAATGTAACAATTAAAACAAACGCATAGTGTATGGCGAATGTTAACTTTCAGTAATTTTGCGTCTGCTAATTTTTCTGATCGACAATGTCATGTTGTCATCAAACAAAAATAACAAGATTCAGCGGTACCCACAAACTCAGCGTAAGAAAATGGCTTGAGAATTATATGATATAAAGAAACACAAAAAATATTGCAACGTCATAGTACCTTAAAAACAAGCAAACTTATGTCTTTTTATATCACAAGATAGCAAACAAGTAGATGGAGAACCATCTGCTTGTATTTAATAATAGTACTTATTATTTTTTTATATCTTAAGATAGCAAACAAGCAGATGGGTCTCCTGATGACGAAGAGTCAACCATCGCCTATAGACACCAAAGATATTAATCGTGCGTTGCTATCTTTACGACAGGGTCTTAATGCCACTTGCATATGTTTACCGGCTACATTACCCTCCAAATCGGAACAAGACAGTGACAAGCAATGGCGCTATTGTGTCAGGAATAGGAAAGGTGGCGGTACTAGACCCGGGCAAGACAATGCAGAGCCTTACCACCTGGTAGACACGATGGTAGTGACTCACATAGCCAATTAGTCGCCTTATTTATTTATTTATACACATTGCATACATCGCACAAAAAAGCATACTAAACACAAAACACAAACGCGAGATGCGAATGCACAAAAGGCGAGAATGACTCTACTGTTGAAGACTTTTTTCGGCTAACCCGGAATAAGCTGGGATTAATAAATGTTCAATCCTTCCTATGAGTTAAAATTCCAATAAATAATTAAATACCTACTGAACGAAATACATGAATTGATCTACCTCCAAGTAGGTAAATTATTTGCTTGTGATATGGATCATAGTGAATGATACTAATACATCTATATACCTATATAAAAATCAATCGCTATTTTCCATGGTCACGACATCACGCGTAAAGGCTGGACCGATTTCGCTAATTATTTTTTGCTGTCTTTGTAATTGTCAGGAGAAGGTTCTTATGAAAAAAACTACTAAGAAAATTGCGCGGAAAATTAGAAAATTTAAGAACCATATAAAGTTCTATGCCGTTATACCAATTTGAATTCAATATTCATAATTAAGACAGGACAACGTCTCTCGGGTCAGCTAGTAGAAATATAAATACTGAACAATACAAACATTTGCTCGTCGTATTAATGCCTGTTCAAGTCAGGAATAGTTACATGTCACTAAGACGTTTGCTACGAGGACGGGATAGCTTGTTCAACAGTTCTTTATATTGGTCATATTTGATAGCAAACAAGCAGATAGTTCTCCTGATGGAAAGAGAAACCATCGCCTATAGACACCAAATATGTTGATGGTGCGTTACTATACTGAATAGGTAAGGCGGTTACGGAACTCTGTCACCTAGTAGTCACGATGTTAGTGACACGTACAGCCAATTAGTCGCCTTTTGCGACCTGCCTGGCAGAATGGCAGTTGGTCTATTCTTCAAAGTAGCCCAGACCACGATAGGGTAAAAATTAAAACACTATAATATGTTAATTAATAGCTTGCTTAAGAAGATATTCTATATGTTTATGAATATTCTGTCGGTGTTATGAAATCAATTTAGTAGGGCAAGTAACTGACGTCGGTTTAGTATTATATGATATTCATTAAATGTAACCGGTCTGATGCACTGTTTATATCGTGCCACGACGCGGCGGGGACGCGAGCGGGATCAATATTAATATAAAGTTGAAGAGATCTCCGTTAGCACCACTTTGCCAGGTAAAAATACAGACATCAGCAGCATCTCTAGCTCACGTCGAAAAAGAAAATTTTACTGACATTATAAACGTAAAAGTTTTTATGTTTTTTGATGTTTATATCTTCACGAAGTTTATTGTAAAAGCGTATACATACCGCGTTCACTAAATTATGTATGGATTGAAATGGTGCCACGTGTAATTTATAATGTCGATTCAGATAATTATAACCTATCTGATTCATAAATTTGATAAAGATGACTTTCAAGATAAAAAAATAAAAAAAAACATTTTTTGTTGCTGCTTATAAGAAAAAAATTACACCTATTTTATGATGTAAGTTTTTATTTAATTTTATAACATTAAAGTCATAAATTTAAATAAAAACTATTACACGATGAGTATTCAGAGTATAAAAAGGACGCTGTATTTGAATGTAAGAGAATAAGTAATGCGTGTGAATTAATGAATTTGCTAATGCGACTCAATGTCGAACCAAAATCCGAAACCCCTAACGCTCGCTGCGGCTGCGGCCTCGCCTTTAAAAAATGGCACATCCAAAGAGACTAAAACATGAAATGCAAAGTCACAACGCAAATTGTGGATGTACAGTCAAAAGCGCATCTGAAATAGTAACGATTGTGTGAATGCTACATGTACTTTTACTATTTTTGAAGATATTTTTTGTTGAATTTATTTACATAAACAATTATACACAATTTCTAAATAATGGTTGTTTCTTCAATGGAGCGAGAGTTAAGTATGACAAAAAGTACATCAAAGTAGAACGTTGTAGAACTGACGTGGCTGAGATGACATTGCTATAGAAAATGTGTGGTGTAAAACTCGCGAACAGCTTCGTAATACTAAAGTTATAGATAGGTTGGTACCGATAAAAAGTGACTGTGTATAAATGAGAAAGGAAATGATCCGTTGGTCCTACGTACATCGAAAGAATTGCAAATGACAGGTTAAAAAACCAAAATATAATTCAAATGTGGAACCAGAGAAGACTGAGATTGACATACCATGGTCAAATGCTGACGAAAGTAGTATCTATAGCCTCCGTAACCGGTGTATTTGCAAGAAGACAGTTTTGAATATAGGTATGGAAAGTTAGACATCTGTAAGCGCACGATCCTTGTATGGCACTTGATTTTCTCTGTCTATCCCGTAAGAAATCTCGCGTGCACACATATTGTTTCTTATTGTTATTTCTCCATCAAGAGAACTAGCCGTTTGTTTGTCAGTCTATGATATAAAAAAATACGCAAAATTGTCCATTTTTGCTTAAATTTGTCACTAAACAAGGGTTTCTTAAACCTTTGACTGAAAGGATAATAGGTGGTCTCCATTCCCTTCAAAGTTTAACTTATTTTTCTGCATTAAATAAAACAATTTCAAAGGCATCAACAAAATAACACGGTATACACATTCGACGCACATTTCCCTTTGTAAATAAAACCCCTTTAGGATAATAAATCAATAAGGTAACTATATAAAAGTTACTTAAATAACTTCAAAGTCGAGTAAAGTGCTGTTTGATTCTCCTAGTAGTGTTTCGATTGAGAAAGTAAGTCTGTTGCATTTTTACATTTCTTTCTGGTTCCCTGCAGGTGATCTCACCGGTAAGATCCTTGGAAAATTAATAATTTATTTATAAAAACACGCTCACGTGCGAGAAACATGGATGATTCTATTTGTACTGATTATGCTCATTGGCATCATCTCCATTATAGTTTTCAATAAAAATTACGCACTAACTACTAGTAGAAGTGTCGTATAGTTCACCAAAGATGTTAACGCACAATTAACATCTTTGGTGTCTATAGGCGATGGTTGACTCTTTCCATCAGAAGACCCAACAGCTTGTTTGCTATCTTATAACATAAAATAAATAAGCATAAACTAGTCTCAACCGTCGTTGTCTCAACAAAAAAGTCGAGATGATTCCCGTGTTGATCCGAGCACCTTTCGAGGGCTATACCTACTGCTAGATATTATCCTGTAAAAGGAGAGAAAAGGCTAATACGTGTCACTAACATCGTGACTACTAACTCGTAGAACTCTAGGTGGTAGAGTCCCTCCCGGGTTTTGGTACCACGGCATTACACATTTCTGCTGCGACAGCGCCAGTGATTGTTGTTATCGCGTTCCAGTTTGAAGGGTAGAGTAGCCGGTAAGCTTATGCATTGGTCATTCTATCCCTGCCACATGGATTACTATCTTTGGTGTTTATAGGCAATGGTAATCTTATTTCATCAGGAGAGACATCAGTTTGTTTTTCCTATGTAATGACTTAAAAAAAACCTTTTTATTTATTATTGTAGGTGAGTGTACTCTCCGTAGGTACTCGTACGCGTTCGTTTTAGCAGGCGACCGAGATTTAAACTAGACTCTATGATGTAAAAACGTGCAGATAAGGCTTCCCAGCGAGCTGCGGAATAATGAGGAGCGTCCCGCGCCGCCGGTAATCCGGTTTGATCTCCCCCGGTTTTAAATTGATAGACGTGCAGTATTTGATATAGGTGGTGCGTGGATGTATTTTAATGGATCGAAGCAGATTGAGTTATGGGATTATTGGATTCTGGCGCAGACGTGAGTGTCATATGTGCCGTCGTGCAATTTCTGCGATGAATACGGCTACAGTGGAATAAACTCTACATATAGACATTTTCACTGACGATGCTCTTACTCATATCGTACAAAGCTAGTTTTGCGCTTGTTCGAATTGAGAAAAATACTACTATTTGATTCAGATAAGTCTGAGACTATAAGATTTGTTGTGGTGTACCAACATTTGTTATAGGGTATAAATATAATTATTCGTTCATTAATACGTAATACAGAAAAGAAAAAAAAGGAAGGAGAAGTTATTTCTTTGCTTTGTAATCGATTACGTCGATTGTACTGATCGACATACATCATTAGAAACATGAAAGTGTTTATCAATATTATAATTGTGAATTTCACCTGTAACGACGAGCTCACGCTACGATATACCTCGTATGTGTATTTATCAATAAGTACAATCGACGGCATCGATCACCAAGCAATGAAGAATTTTGCCACATTGGAACATTTGACAAGGGGCTCAGGTGGATAGAGCGTGCCTTCAGCCAGGGGCAAGGTTGCAGGTTCAATTTCTGTCGAGTCAACATTTTTAAGTTTTCTTTGTTAAGTTTTCCCTAGTACGGGATAAGGGCTAAAACAAATATATAGTGAGAAGATATTAAAAAAATATTCATCAAGTTGACAATGTCAAATATTCTTAACAATTGTATGCAATCACGATTTAAAAAATAGTAGTCACTGCTGCCCAGTTTAGCCTTTTTTGGCGATTTATAATACATATACGAGACATGATTGGTGGTAAGTTGTTATTAAAAATACATTTGTACTGGTTTCGGTATTTTAATTAATGTGACCTACCGATTGCACGTTTTTTCTGGATTAAAGAGGTGCCATTCACAAAATTCAGCTCACAGTGTTAAAAACAGCACAATGTTAAAAATAATAAAAACATACCTAAAAGTACTATCAAAACAGACCTTACCGTGACTTTTTTTAATTAACATGTCTTAAATGTCTAAAAAAAAAAGCGCTCGAGCGTTAGCCTACCTTAACGGCTCTAGGTTAATACTCGTATTAAAGTTTTGTTGAATGTAATAATTCCTAAGCAACAGCTATAGTCGGCTTATCATTCAGTAATCATTACGAAGATCAAAATATGTTAATCGATGGTATTTTGTTACTGCACCATTTGATAAATGTTTCGAATCTGGCCAAAGATATTTTATATGTTCAGGGCGGAGCGTGAGTTGCTCACACAGATAATGAACTTCAATCATCGCGTCGTATGAAATCACCTGTCATTTTCGTAGAGGTAAAATATTATGAAGCTGAAGTATCTCTCAAAATGGCTCCCAACTTTCAATAGTCGATGTATAGAATATGCCTTGAAGACGGAAGGAAGGCTCCGGCGCCCGTTGTGAGCAGATTCCAGTTTCGTCGGCATTTAGAGCAAGCTCTAGCCGCCGACCGCTCGGCGCTACACTTTTATCTCGCTATTGTGTTCCTGCCGTCAAATGACTTGCCTCCTCGCATTTTTAAATCTTATAGTTTTCTATTGAACAAGTTAAAACTTGCGACTTCGCTTGCGTTGAGTTCCATTTAATTTCTGTAGGGTTGTGTTGTCCCAAACTGTTTTTAACAGATTTGCACGTAAAATCTATGTTTGAAACAGGGCTCGTTTCTGAAGAGTGGATCAACTGCCTTACTAAAAGGTATCTCGTAAAAGGCGAGAAAAGGCTCATACGTGTTTTAACATCGTGATTACTGACTAGGTGGTAGAGTTCTGCTACGTCTTGCCCGGGTTTTGTAAAAATCGCTCTATCTATTCCTTTCACAAGAGGGTCAATGCTCGTTATAGTCGTATTCTGGTTGAGAGGGTAAGGTAAGCATTGTATGAGCATTGTGAATTTCAGCCCCGATATATATTTAGCTACGCACCATTAATATCTTTAGTGTCTATATGCGATAGTTTTCTCTTTCTATCCGGAGAACCATCTGCTTATTTGATATCCTATAAAATAAATAAAATAAAATAGTAATGATATCTACCTGTATACCAAATTTCACTCGATCGTTTTCGTGGTGTAAGCTATGAATTGACAAACATTCGTACACACGAAAGTACGATTTTATAGGTATGTATATATTTAAATTATTGTCTCCAGGAAAGCGATTGCCCCAACAAAATTAAAGGGACTATATCTATCTGGCCATTTCTATTATTTAGTGAGAATAATTTGGGTAGAAACAAAGTGTCAGCATGCAATTGGTAATGTTGCTTTCTTCTTTATATAAGAGACCCCAAAACCAACATGCCTTAACTAAATACATATAATAACGAGAGTTATGAATATGGTGGAAGAAAGTAGGAGCACTTCCTACCTAACACCCACTTCATAGAGAATTTGGCGTGAATACATCCTATTTGGGGGATAAAGCCGAAACTTAGTCCACATAACAATTTGCTTAAGCTATTCCTCTAGTACATAAACTACATATTTGCGCAATATCTAAATCTCAGCCGCTGTTGTGTGACGCCTCAAGTTCCGAGCTACTCGTAATTCCTCAGTTGCCTAGTTACAGGTTACCGCTGTAAATATATATTATTTGAACAACCACATTTGGTTCACCTGTTTAATTAGAACAATGAATAAAATAAATATGTCTGAAATGTGTTTATAGAACGGCATTCTTAAAAATACCTCACTAATATTTGATTTAGAATTAGTTTGCTACAAAAACTTTCATAGCGGATCTATACCGATACTAATGGTTTTTTAGTGTTCAATTTCCTAGTATATATTTTATTCCATTTTATATTATATTCCATAATCTAAGCTAGATAAGTCTTTCTAGACCGTGATATATGGCACTCAGATATTTCTGCTTACTTCTTAAGAAAACTGTCGTGAAGATATTTATTTGTTAAGATATATATTAATTTGTTAATGTTTATATTTGTTAAGATATATATTTATTTGTTCTATACTGTTAATCGTCGGCACTTGGTGAAACTGCATTTTTATTTTAATTACAAAAACACTTGTACTAGTTTTACTATATATATATATATATATATATATATATTAGCTAAACAAGATCTTGTTTAGCTTATAGTCCTGATGATGCGTTAATATACGAAACTGGTAGACTGTAAACAAATGATTATATATGTATATGCATAGTGAAACCAGTACAAGTGTTTTTGTAATTAAATTTTGTTATTTTCAACTTATAATACGACTGATAATCCCCTCATTTATTGTTCAACAATATTAAATTAGATTTCATGTGTATTATGTTGGCTGTTGTTTGGCCAAGCAGTGCAGTATATGCCAGGATATTGCCCTGGGACCTAGATTCAAAAGCCCTCTCGTCCTTATTTCACTGGCGGGAGGAGGTGTGCAGGACCCGGGGCTTTCGGTTGGCATCTATCGAGCTGGAAAGGCGCAAGATGCGACTTCGCAGTGACAGCTTAGAGGCTTGGGCCCGGAGGCTGGCGAACGCTGAATCAGGTCTACGGACAATCCGAGCTGTCTTACCAGTCTTCAACCAGTGGCTAGATAGGCGCCACGGCTCTCTATCCTTCCATCTTACGCAGATCCTGACAGGACATGGGTGTTTTGGCAGGTATCTTTGCCGAATTGGAAGAGAGCCAAATGCTGCCTGTCACCACTGTGACAGCCCGGAGGACTCTGCTGAACATACCCTTGCAGTATGTTCAGCTTGGACAGATGAACGCAACACACTTTGCGCTGCAGTCGGTAATGATCTCTCGCTGCCTTGCCTACTGCAAAAAATGGTTCGTAGCGAGATTGCTTGGAGAGCGGTGCATTCATTCTGTGACACCGTAATGTCACATAAAGAAAGTGCCGAGCGCAATCGCGAGCGCGAAAACCCTACCCGTCGTAGGACGCGTCGCAGGGGTGGCAGGGCTCAGGTACAATCCGCACCCTCGCCTGTTGGGTTGCTAAGTGCGTGAAGCGGGGGCTTAACGCACTTTTTATAGGAACCCGAGAAGAGTGGAAGGTATACCTCGTACTGCCATAACTCAATAAGTGAATTAGGGCATGGAATATTTATCTGACCCGCGAAGAACTGCGTAAAGCAGTAAAGGCGTGTGGGGGCACCGAGCGAATTCCTCCCGAGATCCCGGAGCCCTCATCTTGCGCCGAAGATGGTCACCGTGGGGTTTTAGCCGGTACGAGTCCGGCATAACCACTCGGACACCCCCGTGACCGAGCGGTACCCATGAGGGTTTCCCCACGATAAAAAAAAGGCTACCAAACAATACCTTTAATGATCGAACAGGGTTTTTTACATACTGTATATGAATAATTCTTTGGCAAGCTCTCAGTAACTTAAACGGCTTGGTAGACTGCTTTGAGAAGCGTCATTATTTTGGTCCGGGCTCCTGGACGAAGAAGAATAGACCTTCTGACGTTCTGCCAGACAGTTCGTAAGAGGCGAACGATTGGCGAGTCACTACCATCGTGGTTCCTACGTGGTGAGGTCTGCATTGTCTCACCTGGGTATTTGGTACCACCACCTAACCTATTTATGCCACCATAGCGTCAATGCTTGTCATTGTCGTGTTCCGATTTAAAGGGTAAGGGGGTAAGGTAGTTAACATAAGCGTGTGGCATTAATACCCCGCACACGGATATCAACGCGCCCTTAACATCTTTGGTGTCTATATGGGATGGTTTCTCAGTTAATCAGAAGAGCAATCTGCTTTTTTGCCATTTAATAATATAAAAAAAACCTTTATTTCATCACTTAATAACAACTACATTCATAAACGTTACATGAAGTTATGGTTAAAATAAAGTTTCCGCCATTCCATTTTAACTCATAGCAGATTGTATGGGATTTAAATTTTCCATTTATAGTATTTGATAGCTTTCAATATAGTTAAGTACTTTTTCTGCTCCACATTGGATTTATTTTTTTAACTTCAAATTCGTAAAAATTTATTCCGTCGTTTAAAAGAATAACGAGTAAAAATCTGGAAAATAAAAGTATTCTTTTGAAATCTGTATTTTTCGAAAAAAAATATCTTATTATACCTACCATGTTGATCGGGATTGGTTTTAAGGAATATGCTGTTTAACTGCCTAGCAGACAGCTTATAATAGTAGAAGGAAGGGTTAACAATGACTCTACGATCGTGACTAGTGGTGAAAATCTACAGCGTCTCGCTCGAATATGATATCAGCATCTTATAACCACAACCCACCACAACCTAGTCAGTACTTGTCACTGTATTCCATTTTAAAGCAAAACCGATAACATTATGAACGTGCCACAGTTAGCAACAAACCATTAACATAATTGGACACCAATAGTTGTATAGACCAATAGTTCCCAACCAGTGGTCTGTGGATCACCAGTCGTCCGCAGAAACCATAATATGGTCCGCGAAAGATTTTAAATTAAGCGGGCGGTGAGCTGTTTGCCGCCGTGCAGTGATTGAGAAGAGTGGGGACGGTGGATCATTTTTATTATACCTACACAGTGGTCCCTGCTAACAAGAATGATATAAAAGTGGTCCCTAACCAAAAAAAGTTTGGGAACCCCTGCTAAAGACGATGGTTGTCTCTTTCCAACAGGAAATCCATCTCCTTGTTTATAAAATTAAAAATAATAATGTTAATTTAATCAAGCAAATAAATACAACTCGAATATCAAAAAGTTTTTTAGTATGCTAACCCTAACCTCTTATATTTTTTAAATTAGAATATATTTCTTTTGCGTGTTAAATAGTTCGTTTATAAATCTTTCTTATTCTTATTCTTATACAGCCAAAAGCTTTAGTTTTCACTGCGTTATTTTAGTTTAGTATTTTATTAGTAAGTAGTAAGAATAAAAGATTATTATTAATTAATTAATCATTAATTAATTATTCTGGACGCAAGATCAAAACCACGCTAACTATACAAAGTTACGCATACTTGCATACTTGCATACATCAGATTAGTATTGTGCGATAAATGTTTATTCTCTTTTATTAAAAAATCCACGTGTTAGTTCCACACGAACGTCGATAGGAATGAAATGTATTCAGGTCGGTCGATTTTCATTTTTTTTCAGTATTCCTAAGTGAATATTTGCATGGCGTTAATGAACTCGGGCAAGGCGGAATGGTCTATAAAAAGTAAGTGATTTCTTGTCTTCGAATCGCGATTTAATTAAACATTTTACGATTGTAGCTGTTCAAAGTGAAGATTAACAGATTGATTAACTTTATGTATTCGTATGAATTGTAAGTTTATAATATAAACCCAGTAAAAGTGCAACAATCGACTTCAAGTCTGTTTTTCTGGAATACAGGATCAGATCTTTACCAAATTTATATAAATAGCAATTTAAATTTTATACAAGTATGCAACGCTCAAACAAAATTAAGATTTTATAAATCAGTTCAAGCGTATCACATATTCGGCGAACATACATAAATATAATAATACTGCAATATAT
>DWBA01000139.1:0-16328 GCA_018236825.1 Apodemia zela | reverse complement strand
GACGAATTCTGGCCTTGACTGCATTAACGGCCTGGTTTGTTCGAATAGACCGCGGTCGGCCGGATCTCTCACGGTCACAACAGACATGGTTTTAGCGTAGCTTTGGATGGTACGATACACAAACATTCGGCTAATCCTTAGCTATTTCAATGTATCAAAATGTCGGCTGGCTCCTTACCTACTTTGTACGGTGCAATTACTGCAAACCTTCTCTTTAGTTCTCTTTAGTGCCCCACTCCATTTTCAAAACAAATAATTTCTAAACAAAAAACATACAATAATGGCGGGAAGAGTCTTTTTTTTTATCGAAGAAGCTCATGTTCGAAATTCAAATTAATGTTTTTTTTAATGTATGTAAACAGGCAGTAACAGAATTTATGGATAAACTAGTTATTTTCGCTTAACATGCTACCACTTTCGACCACTGCACCTTTTTATGTCAAGCGGTCTAAGGGCTAGCAACTAGTTAGCTAATTGATAATTTTAAAAAAAATGTCGTCAAAGTGGCTATATAATATTTCATTCTTCAAAATGTGGATATTTAGCATCATCATATTATTTAAATCCAACTAAGTGGTGCCCCCATCTTGTAATATTCCACAAATTATATCTCTAACTCGTTTGTTCATAAGAGTTTCTATCAGCAATTATTTACAGATGACCTGCATGACAAATTACATTTATGAGTCACAAGAGCTCCAAGGACACTAAGTGGAACACGAGTGTGAAATATATACGCCTTCTTTTTCTTGAGCTATGATGGTTAGGGTCCATGTTGAAGAATTATAAACATCAGCCGTCCTGACAGATAATTTGTAAAGGGCAAATGATTGACCAAACGTATCACTACCACTGTGATTAATAGGTGGTAGAGTTCCGAAACGTTTTGCTCGAGTTGAGGAGAAATGCCTTACCTATGTATGCCACATAGCATCATTCTAGATTGGAGAGTCGGTTCATTACATCTTTGATTTCGATCGATCCTTATTAACGTCCTCGATGTCTGATGCGATTGTGTTCCACAAACCGTTTTCTGATACTTGTGACAGCGCGCTCGCGTAATACACGAATAAATATCGACAAAATCTCACAGTTGTTCTTTCCATTATATTCTGCATGATCTCGGCTAGATTTTGTACCTTCCCAACACCTATTCCTGCCGCAATAGTGTCCGTGCTTGTCACCGTTATGTTTCAGTTTGGAGGGCAAGGTAGCCGGTAAATTTGTGCATGTGGCATTTTCACCACACCGCAAGGATAGCAACGCACTATTAATATATCTGGTGTCTATAGGCGATGGTTGTCTTATTTCATCAGGAGAGCCATCAGCTTGCTTGCTATCCTATGATATAAAAAAACATTCAATCTTCAAATATTATAAACATACACAGTTTACACTCATGATAATCTTAGCTGTTGTTTTATATCACTGTTATTAGAATATTATTAACTGTCATAAAACTAAAAAGACGATAAGGGAAGTAATAATTATAAACGAAGTATTCTCGTATTAATATATTTTAAAATGCAATAATCGTAATGTCAGTTAATCAGTTTCACACTTTAAAACCTCTTCAGGGCAATTAAATTACTAAGAATTAGATGCAACGTTTCGGAAAAACAACAATATTGAAGTCGATTTTTATATAGACAAAGTCACAGGGCACAGCTAAATAGCTCCAAACCTTTCCACACTTGCAGATTACGCATGGCTGGAGTCTAGAACAAAAACACTAACAAGCGAGGCGAAAGCTGCTATCAACAGATACATCAAGTCAACGGGCTTCATCAACCCGGATCTACTTGTTTGGGACCATTTTGATAAGGATGCTTGCAAATTAAATTCATAATAAAACTAGCTGCAGCGTGCAGCCCGCTGCATTATAAAAGTTTTTGGTGAATCCCACGGAAACGACTCATTTTTTCAGGATAAAAAGTAGCCTATGTGCTATTCCAGGTCATCATCTACCTGTGTGCCAGATTTCATTCAAATCCATTCAGTGGTTTTGGCGTGATTGAGCAACAAACATCCATCCATCCATCCAAACATCCAAACTTTCGCATTTATAATATTAATATAGATAACAGACAACAAATTACTATACACTTTTCATTGTCAGCACTTTGTGAAATTGCTTTAGGTAAATAAAATAAACTAACAAATACCCGTGACTTTGAATGCGCGAAACTGTTAATTACCTACTGTTACATAATATGTAGGTGCATATAATTTACATGTAGAAGTTATATCACGTAAAATTATCATATATGTATTTAATCTCTCAAACAAATACAATATCCAGTTTCAATGTTCGTTGCAGAGCAATCTGGGAACTTATGGAGTCACCGAATATTTTTTCTTTGTTTCATTATTAGGTGGCGGTGAATATAAAATGTATTCTATAAAGATATCTACAAATTGTCGTAATACTTTAATTTTTGTTTTTTTTTTCAATTTTTTTTATTTATTTATTCATTTACAACATCATTGTATACCACAACACAGTTTCCCAAATCGACATTGCAAATAAACTATAACTTAAAAACTAATATTTATTCGGAAGGCTACTTTGATAAATATCTATTTCTAATGAAATTAAATTAATTAAACGTATCGCACGCGATACCGGGGCAAACTAAAATAACTTAATCATGTTTGTAACGAAGTAGCCTCATACAAATTTTCGTTATTCTAAGTTCATAAATTAAAAACTTTCATATAAACTTTAAATGCTTTTTCGGTGAAAAAGTTTTTGAAGAGGGGCCAAACGAGCAGGAGGCTTATCTGATAGTAATTTATCAGCACCGCCCACTGACAACTGCAATACTAGAGATCTTGCATTTGCACTACTGGAATTTTAAGAATGCGTAAGCTTTTTTCTTAAAGGTCCCTAAATTGTATCCCATAACTCATAAGTAGCACCTAAGTAATAAGATTTCGACTACTTCTTTGAAGTACGAGGCAAAACGTGACTAGAGAATCGCACGCAGAGGTATAGAAGGTACAATTTTGAATTTTATCCGATGATCAAAATTCTACATAAAGTGGAACCCTCTCCAAAATAAACGTAATACCTATGAAGATGTAGAGGGAATCTACATATCTGCGCAATGCCTTGTGTCAAGCCGATTATAAATAGGCTGATCGTAAACGATTCGAACCGCTTTAAGCTGAATGCGATCAAGAGGAATAAGCTAGATCCCGCCCAAGGATGATCTCCATGTGAGAATGAATTTGCGCTTTATAAAGTTGCAAGCGATGGACCGGCAAAATGAACTGCTCCGCTCTGCTGAGTACACCCAGCTTTTTGGAAGCTAATTTTCTTTGAAATTACCATAAAAATTAAACGTTATTCGATAAGTTAACTCCAAAAAGTTTGTATCTAACTTTTTTTGCTTGTGCTTTATTGAGTAATTTTGGTAATTCTTCAAACTCCTTGTTGTTTTGATTTATTGAACAACAAAAATCCCAGTTTTCACCTTTGCATCCGAAAACTTTGGAAGAAGCATTATTGTAACTGGCTCAAAGGCAAACTTATGACGAAGTATGGTTATTTTTCCTCATTTTTGAGCATATAATTAATAGTAAAATCATAAAATAAATTTTAGGACAAAATTTAAAAAAAAATACAGTAATGTAACTAATCAATGAAAATTAAACGCAGGGTTTCGGTAAAACAGAGGAATTCAAGTCGTTTATAATTTGTAGTGTTACTGCATAATATATAATGATTCCTATATCGAACAGAGTCACAAGGCACAGCTTAGTATTCATGGAGCCTACACAAGACTTGACATCGGCACAAGTTGTGATATTTGCAGATTACGCATTGTTGGAGACTAGAACGAACAAATTAACAAACGTGGCGAGACTGCTATTGACAGATATATCAAGTCAACAGGCTTCATCAACGCGGATCTACTTGGGACCATTTTGATGAGGACGCTCGCAAATTAAATTCATAATTAAATTAAATAGAATAACAAATAAAAGTTATTTGATTACTCACTCCTAATTAGTGAAGTCGAACCCTTTTATTGTTTAGATAACAAATACGCCACTAAAGGGGTTTTTAGGAAGGGAAGGTTTGTGCGTTTTTTGTTAGTAGAATATCATAATTATTTTATTTTATGTGATAGGATAGCAAACAAGAAGAATGATTTTCGGATGAAAATAGATAACCACTTTCAACACTGAATATCGTCGGCGTGTCATCTGGACATGTATTTATAAAAAAGTAAAAGTATCTTCAAGCCCGTATCCCCGAAGAAGTAGGCAGAGGTCCAATCAGTGCACCCACGATTAGCCGAAGATACTCGGTCCCACAATGTGATAGGTGGCTAGCCTATAGCCAACCGGGCACTTTTTCAATCCCGGGCAACGTTGTTATTTAATCAGAAACCCGAAAAATACATTTTTTAAATTGCCCGACCCGGAAATCGAACCCGGGACCTCGTGTGGTCAACTCCGACACCGACCACTAGACCACAGAGGTTATTTATATGATCTTATAAAAACAATTGTACTGTTTTACTTCGTTTTTATTTATTAGCACCAACCGTTTTCGCGATTTATCGCATCTCAGGGTAACAAATTCAATAATGTTTATTAAAAGTTATCAATTTACTTAGTAGCTATGTAAAAATTCTAATTTAAAAATATGTTTGACAATACCTGCGCGCCCAACGAAGCTGAATTACTTAGCGAAATAAGATATAGAATAGTATATAGAAGTAAGTATATAGAATTCTCCTTACCTAAAAGTGAAAAAAATGCGGAAAGTCACCCTTTAATTTCTTCTTACTTTATATTATAAGATGGCTGGATGGCATACATGGCAAACGGACGGATGGATTGCAAACAAGAAGATGACTCTTGATAAAAAGAGACAACTATCGCCTATAGACACCAAATATGTTAAAGATGCGTTGCCATCTGTGTGCTGTGGCGTTAGAGCATAAATTTACCGGCTACCATATCCTCCAACCCGGACATGACCTTTTTTTTTATATCATAAGGTAGCAAACAAGCCGATGGGTCTCCTGATGGAAAGAGTCAACCACGGCCTATAGACACCAGAGATGTTAATGGTGCGTTGCTATCTTGTGGCAAGGTCTTAATGCCACATGCATAAGTTTACCGGCTACCTTACCCTCCAAACCGGAACACGACAGTGACAAGCACTGACGTTATTGCGGCAAGAATAAATGGCAAGATTAAAAATTTCTGACCTAGACAAGCATTAATGCTCTTGCGGCAGGAATAGGTAAGACATGCCATACCATCCCAGGCGTGACATTGCAGAATTTACCAATTAGTAGTCACAATCGGTTGCCTTTTACGAACTGTCTGGCAGAATGGCAGGTAGGCTACTCTTCAAGGGGCCCCGGACAACAATAACAAATATTTATCTTTATAAAATTACAATAGACAAGAAACTCGAGAGATTATTTATTCATTTATTTTATTTAAACTCCTTGTTGCATAAAATTTACAAAGGCAAACTTAACGTCTAACTTAACATTTTCTACCAGTTAACCTTGCTCTTGTAGAAATATCGTATGACAGGTGGTGCACAAGAAAAGTCTTATGGAACAATCGTAAATAATGTTGAACAAACCATTGCAAGCAGCAGACTAAACTTATACTAGCTGCATCGTACAACTCGCTGCATTATAACAGTTTTTGGTGAATTCCGCGGGAACAGCTACTTTTTCCGGGATCAAAAGTAGCTTATATGCTATTCCAGGTCATCATTTACCTGTATGCCAAATTTCATCCAAATCCATCTAGTAGTTTTTGCGTGATTGAGCAACAAACATCAATCCATACATCCAAACTTTCTCATTTATAATACTAGCTGCAGCGCGCAGCCCACTGCATTATAACAGTTTTTGGTGAATCCCGAAGAAACAACTCATTTTTCCGGGATAAAAAGTAGCCTATGTGCTAATCCAGGTCATCATCACCCCGTGTGCCAAATTTCATTCAAATCCATTCATTAGTTTTTGCGTGATTGAGCAACAAATATCCATCCATACATCCAAACTTTCCATTTATAATATTAATACAGATTAGTATAGAATATAGAAAAGATTAGTATAGAAGTATAGATTTAATTGTAATATATTTTTGTCCGTATTTTAAATTAATGTAACAAGCGTGTAGTCATAAACACATTATCTGTCTCGTATACCTAATATCAGATTGTATAAAGCTGCCATTATACAGTTGCGAACCTTTCAATAGGAGTACTATACCCAGCCAACCGATCCAGGTTCCAATCATGTGTTACATAAAATACATTCCATATTGAAACGGTTCAAACATGTACTACACGAGAGATTTTAAATTTCTATCGATAGTCGATGCCCAATTTTATTGTGTTTCGACTACGAATATTCCATTTTGTTAAAAGTATTCACTCCATTAAATTTGAACTATGTTTCCAATATAATTTTACGTGTACCTAATGTTTCTGTTGTCTTTTTATTTTTAAGCACCTGGACAACCGAGCTTCGCTCGTTTTTTTAGTTGGTTTACGACATTTTCTGGAAATAAAACATAGCTAGATCGATTTATCGCCCCCGAAACCCCCTAAATACAAAATTTCAAGAAAATCGTTGGAACCGTTTCCGAGATCGTTGATATATATATAAAAGAATTGCTCGTTTAAAGGTATTAGATAGATGTATTTAAATAAGGAAAAAGTGTGAACAAAGAGATTAATTACCTACAATGTAATTTTGTTGCACATTGTAGGTACATACATATTTTTAAATATTTGACAATTATTGTTAGTAATGTCTTAAATTAATGTTAGTAAAAGCAATAAAAATAAAAGGTACAATGCAAAAGCGTTAACTGGCGTTAACACAATCGGCTCTTAGATTTAATTTATACTTCTATACTAATATTATAACCAGAAAAGATTTGATGTTTTTTCGTTTGTTTGCATTGAATAGGCTCAGAATTTTTAAGCAAATTTTTTTTGCTTAAAAGTTTAAAAAAAAAAGAGTTTTTGCTTAAAATCACGCTTTCATTATATCTCAAAGACTAAAGTTGATACAAAAATCTAACTTGGCCTCTTTTGAAGAAAAGACAATCTGCCATTCTGGCCGACAGTTCTTAAAAGGCAAACGATTAGCTATACGTGTCACTGCTATCTAGACAACTAGGCGGTAGAGTTCCGCAACGTAACGTCCGGGTAAACCATCGCCTTACCCATTCCTGCCGCGAAAGCGTCGATGCTTGTGTTCCGGTTTAGAGGGTAAGGTAGTCGGTAGTCTTGTGCATGTGGCATCGCCATCCCGCCTCACGGATAGAAACGCAGCATTTACATCTCTGGTGTCTATAGGCGATAGTTCCTCTTTCCATCTGGAGTGCGGTTTGGTTATTTTCTATCTAATGATATATAAAAAAGTGGCTAATTCAATAAATTACGCGTGGCGATTTCGCGATTTTTTGGCCTTCTTCACTTAAATATTCAATTACCAATGATAAAGTTCTCTAATTATGTTAGAAAACTTAGTTACTGGATTAAAAACTCTTACCCAATTTATACTTAAAAACCATACTTAAACAGCCATTCGCATTTGACTTGGGCTTAATTAATCGTTGGCCGGACCGGATTTTTTATTAATGAAACGTTGTATTGCCTGAGATTGGCTCGATTAGAATTTCCTAGCCTTTAAGAGACTTGATAAATCAAGAGTACAACGCGCGCGGACGAGACGCTGTACGTCAAAATTGTATGACGGTCTCCAAAACGAAATACTGAGCGAGCTTAGGGACTTAATATAGCAATCAGACGGGGTCCGCTTGTTATATTAAGTCCCTAATGCTTTAAGTTTAATCTTTGTGTATAAATATATATTATAATATTTATAACCACGCATACACACAACTATGATAACATGTTAGCCACCAAAGAATCAATTTATTTAAAGATAAGTGTTAATCAAATAATATAAACGCAGAAATATAGTGAAAATTATTACAAAAGAATGAGAACTGTGATTTCGGTCAAAAGCCAAAAAAATTACGGACGACATACTCACCGAATCACCTTCGATGAAATGTATATAGTCCGAATAAAACACCACTGGTCCACACATCAAAGTCTGAAATGCAAGAGTGTATGCAAAATATTCGAGTGGTGATGGAATTTTATCCACAATAAATGGATCCTTGTTGTTGGAATCTCCAACGGCGTTAGAGTTTATTTCTGTATGTTTAAAACTATCTTGCAATAAATAAGCCAACGATGTCACCCTCTGGGTTATTACCATTAATGGACCTGCAAAAGGTATGTTATAATAACACCGCGACAAGTCAGACGAAGGACAAACATAATTTCACTTTTTGGCTGAGCTTTCCTTAAAGATAAAAAAAATTCATTCGATTGGAACAGTCACATTGAATTATAAATCAATTTATTTTCAGAAGAAAGGGAATAAATCGCCTTATTCCCTTTCTTGAAAATTAAACCTTTGAGAGCCCTTACACAAAGAACAACTAATTCAAAAAACATGCATTATATAATGGTTATCAAATGGTATTACGGTATTTGTGACAAATAGCAAGCCTATCGAAAAATCGGCTAAATATAAAGAAATTCTGTGCCGTCTGTCACATCTTAAAATAAAATTTAAAAAATGCTGCCCAAAAATAGAAAAATAAAATCTGGGGCGCGGTATTACCTATTCTCAGATCTACTGTATATACACATAAAATTTCATCAAAATCGGTCAAGCCGTTTCGGGGGAGTACGGTAACTAAAACTGTGACACGAGGATTTTATATATACTATATACTAACTAAAATATACTTATTACCCCAGAATTACAAACATCTATGGCTATCACACTAGTAGCTATCCCTGTCGGGGATCGAAATCCGGCCTCTCCGACGTTTTTAAGCATGCTTAACACACAAGCAGTCTTTGTAGGCTACATCACTTAAATCACTTTGTACATTTTATTTTTTAAGTCCTGTAAAGTTATATTCAACGAATACTATAATAAACATTATTGCCTTTAATGACATGATAATTTAATGAATAAAATTTGAGTAGGTACAATAATATGATACTTTTTCACAACACGAAATTCTAATTTTTTTAAGGTATGTAGGCGTACCAGCGAGTGAGACACCTAACGGGAAGCAGCCACCAGTGCCTATGGACGTTTACAACACGAAAAGTTACCTACTTGCCAATGCGATGCCGGCTTCGGAAATTTTTTTTAACCAACCTCTTAAAAATCCCAAAATTAAACCTAGTGCAAGGGGATACACTTGCATGCTCATGTCAGGAGAAAAGATGCGTAGTAAAATTATATTTAATGCCAATTATTGCTTTATTAATCACTACATAGGATGAAACAAAGTAGCTTCCCGCTGTCTGTCCCTATGTATGCTTAGATCTTTAAACCTACTACCCAACGGATTTTGATGCGTTTTTTTAATAGATACAGTGATTCAAGAAGGTTTGAAGGTTTATATGTATAATGCAGGTATATTATAATCCGTGCGAAGCCGGGGCAGGTCGCTAGTTATTACATATGATAAAATTTTAAAATGATCTACGAATTCAATAAGTTACTAACAGAAGGTGGTCTAAATCGGTTTATCGACATGAAGTCAACTCTTTAGTATCTGGTATTGGTAAATACCCAATAGATGACACTGTGTTAAGGGCTCAAAAGTTTAACTTATTCACAGCAACGGACCACCCTGCTAGGAAAAAGTAAAAATTATATACATGTCAAATTTAAAAACAAATAACAAACCTGTTATATCTAGTGAATAATCTGCGGTGTGATATATTTGTCGATGCAAATGAAGACACGATAAATACAGCATCGAAGTTGTCAAGATTATGCTGAAATATAAATATATTAGGTATACTACCTACATATAAATAGTAATTTAAAATGTCAAATTATTTAAACTCTTGGAGTGATCGTTTAACCTTTAAATCACGTACCTACGTCTAGGTTTTTGGGTTGAATAAACCGATATTTGAATTTAAGTCTTACTGCGCCTAGGGTTGCTTTCTGTCCGGCTTCAGTTGGACATGTTGGACTTTCTTTGGTCGTGATTAACCATTTATTTATGAGTCCACCCTTTGCTAGGCTTTTTGTTAGTGAAGTGAAGGCGCTTTGCATACAACCAAATATATTCGGCATTGTTTCGCTCGTTTTGCAGTAAAACGAGCGAATGTATTTGGTTGTTAAAGGAGATAATGTCCGGCCTAATACAGCTCACTAGTTTTATTTTTATTCGCCAATTGAACCGTGAATGTGCAAATTCAATAGTCACTTAATATTCTTTAACTACCTACTATAAATAATTCGATAGATGATTGTAAATTTGCGTCGCAATTGAAAGAGTCAATAGACTAATTTAAATTTCTAATGTGGAATGAACAAGTGATTTTAATGGAAATACTCGTAGCCTTAGATGCGTTATAATTCTATGCTCGTAGCTGTATTCTTTGCTTTTAACTGAATTCTTTAAGGTTAACATAAACTTTTAAAGTAGGAAGTATTATTTTTGGACAATGAAAGCATACAAAATTTCTCTTCCTAAAAATAAACGATTATATTTACGTTATTTATGGGAAATTGTGTGTTTTTTAGAGCCATTAATTTATTTTTTGTCCACTAAAAAAACAAGCGTAACATAAGGCTACATGTTTGGGTCATATATTCTGCAAATGGAAGCAAGCGATGAGCGGTCCTATCAAGGGAGAAATTGAATAAAAATTGGCAAAGTGCGTGTCGGGCCACGCGCAATGTAGGATTCCGACTTTCGTAGTTGCCCATCACAATAATGCGGACTAAGAGTCATTTTTATTGTTTCATACCATGTCTATTTTATCTATTATACGTCAATGATAGATATAACCACACCATAGGTTCACCTCGTATAAAAACTTTTCCAATATAATCCTTTTAAATTCTGTCTGTTTGCCAATGAGATATTGGCAAAAAACTGAAACATATTCCAAAAATCGAGCGTTTTATTTATAACTTCCCGCTACGTATGTTGTATGCATCTTAAGAGTTTAGTGTTGGCTAGCATCTTAAGAGTTACCTGGAGAGAACTTCGCAAAACTCTACCACCTAGTTAAGAGCTTAGTGTTGGTGTGTATCTCACTAGTGGCCTGGAGAGAACTTCACAGAACTCTTTTACCTAGTTACGAGTTTAGTGTTGGCTTGCATCTTAAGAGTTACCTGGAGAGAACTTCGCAAAACTCTACCACCTAGTTAAGAGTTTAGTGTTGGTGTGTATCTTACTAGCGACCTGGAGAGAATGTCGCAGAACTCTTCCACCTAGTTACGAGTTTAGTGTTGGCGTGCATCTTAAGAGTTACCTGAAGAGAACTTCGCAAAACTCTACCACCTAGTTAAGAGTTTAGTGTTGGTGTGTATCTCACTAGTGACCTGGAGAGAATGTCGCAGAACTCTTTCACCTAGTTACGAGTTTAGTGTTGGCGTGCATCTTAAGAGTTACCTGAAGAGAACTTCGCAAAATTACCACCTAGTTACGAGTTTAGTGTTGGCATGTATCTTACGAGTTACCTGGGGAGAACTTCGCAGAACTACCACCTAGTTACAAGAATGATTGACGTTGAAATTACGTGGACTTTTGGTTTGACTTATTTTTTCTAAATATAAATGAAAACAAAGGATGCGAAAAGTTCGGTAGAGAAGGTGGTGGATGCTAAAAATCCATAGAAACCGTAACAGCGACACTAAATACGTGCGCATGCTTCTTTTGGTCTGTATTCAAAAAATTGGCACCCAACTGGATCACAGACAAGTTTTCCCAAGCACGCATAAGCCAAACTTAACACCACGCTTAAAAAAACGCGTGAGTTAGTGGACACTTGTAGAGACTTTCCAAACATGTAAATTTAGCGTAAGATTTCATGGAAAATTGCAAATTAAATTAACTTAATTTCCTCTTTGAATTATGGATTTCCCTAAAGTACCACCTGAATCTATAAAATGGTTCTATAAAAGTAACATAGCAGTGCATTTACTTACTTTCCTATTAAATGTTGGGGTGCTGTTTTGAGTAATATATAAGTTAACATTGGTAGCATTGATAAGTGTACTGATTGTCTGAAAAAAAAACAAGATATTAGATATTATATTACAAAGTGTACATACAAATAGTAGCGCACCATGTTGATTTTAGCACATTATATATAATTGATAGAGTATACAAATGACATTTTCAGTATGTATAAGTTGTATTTTTACATACGCACTCCTGGAATTATTAGAATAAACAAAATGATTCGTCAAAAGTATTTGACTCTCATTTATGACTTTTCCAACAAAAATAATAGTGTAGTGTTTACATGAATATTGATTGATAGTTAGGATTTTTGTCATATGTAGATGAAATAAATTGTATAACTGCCTTATTCTACCTACAATGGTTCATTTAGAAACTATAGAGTTTAGAGATTGTTATTACTAACATAGGAATATTATTTAGTAATGTCACAATCAATCAACTAATTAAAAATTAAAGTTATGCAGGTTAGTGTGTTATATCAAACAAAACCATAACATATGTAACATTACAATTTGTAGTTTTACATGGTTGATAATTAGTTTGAGAAAACAAGTAATTGTAATGAAAAATCCAATATCTATTGTATATATCACCGTAAAATTGTAAGAACTGTTAGTTTATAATATATCTAGGGACTTTATAATTTGGTTAGGTTAGCAATTATTTTATATTACTATGGTAGATTATAATCTAACGGTGTTTACAATTTTATGGCGACATACAAATATTACATATTATAATAACTGGAGCAATTATTAATTTGACAAAAATAATAAGAACTCATGTAAAAAACTGTCAAATGCACTGTGTATTGTAAATACACAAAATAAAGGTAAAGTGTACTAGAACTCTATTGAATTATGCTATAAAGGTTAGAATTACTAATTGAGATGAAGACTATAGAGAAATGGCTGGTTGTTTAAGTTAAATTCTTTAACTTTGGCTAAGTAGCAAGAAAAAGCAGGTGAAAGATTGATAACATATACATACATGTAACAGAGATTGCTTACCACAACTATGCATAAGGTGAGTTATTTGATTTGAATTTGAAGTTATAAGTTTAGAAATTGTAATGTTTGGCACTTGGTCCACTCTTTCCTTTTTTGGTGTGGCAATTTGAACTGGGAGTTACATGGTACAATGAAGTACTATGTTAATCTGGAGCTATAATTATTGAAACATATACTTAAGCATTCTATCACAGTCTTCGAGGTCTCACCTTCCATTTCCAACCACAATAAATCTTAATATGATCACCCTATTGGAAAAGAGAGGGCAAAACCTCAGAAGGTGTCAGCAATACTTAAGGTTTGGTTTCAAATAGGTATTAGAAGTGTGGTCTCCAGATAACACATATAACATCTCCAGATAATACAGCTTCATGCAAGGTACAAGTGTACAAATATTCACTTAGCTGTTCCTCACCATATGATCTCTTGTTAAATGCAACTTGCTATAATCAAAATATATACTCTATGGTATGGTATTTGTGTTCCTAATTGCAAGCATAGATAAGTAATAAAATAAGTAATCAACAACATTTTGCAAAACTTACTTTCCGAAGCAGAAATATCCCATGAGTAACCCTATAACAAGGCACAATGAATGTCGAAATTCTGGCGAAGCAAGTTTCAATGGTTTCCGAAATAGTCTGGCTAGGCATAGTGCAGCTATTTGTGCAATCAAAAAATTAACCTAATGGAAAAATAATACATGAATTTTATGAAATAAAATAAAAACTGATGTGCTAAGGTGAATATTTATATTAGCTAGATTACTTTAATATGAAATACCACTAGCCATGCTGCATTAATACTATGAATAAAAAAAGTTATACTATTACTTTGTTAAATCAAATTAGGGAAATACGCAAAGCCTTTCATGCTGACATATTCTATATATGCTTTTTTAATATTTTTATAATTACAAGACCTTCAACAGCAAAATGGTTTTATTTTTGGCCATTAGGTTCATATAAAAGTATAATCATCTAAAAATAAATTTCAAAACAAAGTAATTATAAATTTAAACATCCCTACAAATTACTCTACAAAATGTATTGCTTGGAAGGCAACAAAACCTAAAACTTCCAATAGGCATTTATTATAAGTTATTGAGAAGTTAGGTAGTCTGCATACACTTTTGATTTCATAATCACATCAACCTTACTATGTAAAATGTTGTTGTTTCAAGATCTTTAAAAAAAGGCCATATTCAAATTAGTTCATCCTCTTGCGAGTTAGGATGCCATTGGTAGTCAGATATACGGGTATGCATATGAAGCTAATAACATTCCTCATTTGCATTAGTGTAGTAATTAGGTAGACTGTTACACCAATGTACTGCCCCCCCACAAATCACGTAACAAAACATCAATCGAGTTGAAGCGCTTAGGGATCTTACACACATAAATACAACATAGCGTTTAGTCATAGTAAGAAGCGGCATAATATGAAAGAAAATGTGTAAGAGCCCTAAACACTACTACTTAATTGGCGTTTTGTTTGTGAATCAGGCCCCTGATGCTATCTCTTTTACAGAGAGTAACTGTTATGCTGCCGGAAATGAGTAGATTTTTGTGATGTGATAAAATAACTGTAAAAATGTAATGTCCCAATTTTTGGGTGTGAGATCTAAAGGCAATCTAACAGACCTACTGTCTATTTATGTAACAAGTCCAGTTTGTTTATAATTCAAGATACTTATATCTAGTTTTTTTTCTATCTCTGATAGTGATATATGTTTTTAAAAACAAGGAGAATGCTTTGCTCCAATTAGAAATCAATCCAGGACTTAAATACTATACTTTTTGTTTAGCAAATTTTACTTCTGTTTAATTACGATAAGACCCTCTGGGTGAAAATTGCATTAAATAATTCCAATATCATGATAATTATTATAAATATGATATTTATTATAAAAATTATGCAAAATTATAAAAAAATATTTTGTATTGAAAAACTGATAAATTGGATATAGGTATAATTAAAATGAACTTATTAGTATCTAAACTTTCAATTAAACTCTAATTCTTAAGTGCTATTAAAGTAAAAATCGGTCCCGATTATCGCTAGAAATAATCGATAATTAATCATTATCAGGTTGGTAAAATGAGGTGATGGGGATCAACACTCATCTCGCCAACTGACAAACCAGTGAATCGTGGTGAACCGGAATGTTCATTTAGTAGTTCAGTTTACTCTGCCTACCTCGCAAGGCAACTGGGGATGATGATACTTTTTACTTAATTTATTTGAGGTCTTAATGTACACTTATCGATATATTTTACACTTTCCATCGTCGGCACTTAGTGAAATTCCATTATTTAGATACAAATACTGAAATAATGCACTTGTAATTTATTTCAGTATTTTCATCTATATACTTAGTTACTTACCAAATCTACAGGAAGTCCAATTTTATTTGATAAAAATAAAAAGGTTTGGCTACCATCGTAGTAGTCGTAATAGGGAGATGACATGGTTGAATTAAATTTGTTATGCAAGGAATATTATACTGCAAACGCGGAAAGTGACGCTACACAAAGAATCGAATTTCTCAATTTATATTCATTTTAGGAATTGTTTGTGTGATAAAATTACAATAATATTACTTTCGAAAATTCGAACTCTTACTATTTATTTAATATCAAAAGCAATTAAACTCTGAAACACCAACTAGATATTGTGTGACACGTCCATCGAGTACAATAGCAATTGCCTTATTTATACCGACATAAACTAGTACATATAACACTTCTGTCCATTTACATTCAATCTACACCAGTTAAATCTCATAAAATTTACAAATTGGTATTTGTGTATCAAACTATGACTTCTTGAGTCGAACAAAACATTGGCACACAGACTAATAACTTAAGTGATATTGGCAACTGACAAATTGACAATTATTTTTTACCCATGAGACAAGACATGACCGATGGCCTCATGACGTTTCGGATAATTTGATGTTATAGAGGGAATTTGAACTTTCTTTCTTAGAAATGTGCTAAATTTCCATAGATTTATTATACACAAAGATAGTTTGAGCGTCAAAATGTCCAAAAAAATATAATCCAGAATTGGGTGATAAACTCGTTTCGCCCCTTAGTGGCTTTACTATCATTGTAAGTCAAGCACGCATTCTTAAGTAAACAAAAATGGCGATTTGTGCAATAAACGTGTGCAGAAATTACATAGGGCGAGCAAAAACAACAAAAAAAGTGACCTTTC
>DWBA01000138.1:0-16455 GCA_018236825.1 Apodemia zela | reverse complement strand
ACTCTACCACCTAGTAGCCACGATGTTAGTGACTCGCATAGCCAATTAATCGCCTCTTACGACATGCCTGGCAGAACAGCAGTTGGCCTATTCTTCAGTGGAGCCCGAACCAACACGGGGAAATTACGGTAAGGTACGAACCATTAACATGTTTATTGTGTAGAGGCGATGGTTTACTTTATTTTCTCAGTTCTAAAGAAAAAAAAAACAAATAAATAAAAATAAAAAAAAATAGAAAAAATATGGTGATAATTTATTTACGGTCATAAGTTCTACGTACTGTACATAGATACTTAATCAAAAAATTACTAGAAGTGAATTCCTTTTTAATAAATCACTTTTGAAAAATGCGAATAAATAAACTCAAGCTGTTACAATTATTTTTAAATTTGCCTACTTTATTAAAGCTGTAAAATTTTTAATAACCCAGCCCATACCAAGAACTTAATAATACGTGAAGTTGAAAATGTTGTACCCCTTTTTACAACAATTACGCGAACGGTAGAGTATGAAAGGCACAGTTAAAGTTTACATTGTGGAGGTGTACAAAAACCTAATATTTTTAAATATAATACAGTAGAAATACATTAAATTAATAAAAATAAACATTATACACCCTAACATTCATATGACATGCTAAAGTCCGCGGTAAAACTTAGAAGAGATTTTAAGTTTTAGTTTATGGTCGGACCAGAGAGCAATTGCTAGTATAAATAAAAATATGTATTCAAATATGTAAAAAGGATGTACACACCTTTTTTAAAATCAGTCAGATGTGAATATCAACCATTACAAGCGTTTATAATGTAAATTGAAATAAAAATATAGATATCTTTACGACACGTATAACAATAAAGTCTAACGTTATCCTCAATGAAATATAATAAATTGTAGGAAAACCCCTAGAAGTTTAAAATGTAATCTAAAACGAATTGTTTATAGCCGCGATATTTAAAGTAAGTGCGTAAAATGTGAATGAAATTAAGCAATTAAAAGCTGTATATCATTGTGGTGGAAATTTGGCTTTGATCCAGATTTTTAATGAACGCGTTTTCGTATAAAAAAGTAGCTAGATATGAATATTCGATATCACGCGTTGTGTCGCCTACGGACTCAGTGACAACGGCTTCAGCTATAGGAGAAAGCGATGTTCGATAGGTGAATATTTACATCATCTGCCCTGCACGTGTCTTTGTACTAGCGATAAACCTAACGGAGTTTATTAAAAATGTTTTAGAGAAGGTAAGACACATAGATTGGTAATGTCAATCTTATATATATTTACAGAAAATAATAAGAATGAAGTACTAAGCCTTAGAGTTTTTTGAATTACGCAGGTAAAAATACACAAGCAACTCGCGTTTGAGATGTGCAATGAACAGGTTTCTTGATTTACCTAATAATTGATTATTAATTCAGTGTTATCTTTGAATAAATGTACAAGAAATAAAAAAAAAACAATTAGTTAAAATGTTTGCGCTTATTTTTCAACTTTTTCAACAACAACAAAAATTTTTCAACAACAAAAGCAAAGAGGGGTATAATTATTTCGACGCATTTGTATATCTGTCAGGATTCTTCTCTAATATGTGAAATATTTTTAATTTTTTTTTGTGTCCAAAGATTACAGCTTTTTCAATTTTAAATTAGGGTACCAAATACACGCTACATATTTTCTTTCTTCAAAAATATTTGTAAGTGTAGCATACGTTTTTACTTTAGTGTTGAACTACTTAAACACCAGTTTGCCTATCCGAAAATAATATCATTATATGTATATACGCAAAAAAAAGCTTTTTTTCTGGAAACAATACAAATCGCTGACAGGTTATCGCTTAATCTTCATTTAAGAAGGGCTCTTTTTAACAGGGTTGTTCACCTTGTGCCAAAGGGTTAATTCTATACGAAAGGGTTATTACCGAGGCCGACTGCGTGATTATGATTGTATATATTGGATCCGTTTGAGGTATTGCGTGCCAGAAATTCCTTTGTTTTTTATTTTGGGGCTCAAACGAGATGCTTCGCGTTGTCTGTGTCGTTTGAAGTTCGAGTGAAGTTTATACAAATATTATATTAGAATTTAATAATAATATCAGTCGGAAAACTTTCTATAATAAATGTAATCGGGTCGATGGAGGTCCTTATGAATTGAATCTGGAGAAATATACTCTACCTTACGAATGCAATATTTTGATTGAAATTCCAGACTATAAATCAGAAAAGAATTGATGTACGAGTAACCGTAATGAATCCGCGAAATTTCTTATTACTTTAGCAAACTTTGTGATAATAATTATGAAATTAATATCGATCATTTATAATTTATGATATTTTTAATAATTGAATTCTCATTTTAGTTTTGACATTATTTAAATTTTAAGGAAGACCATTAAAAATATTTTTTCTCATTAATTGATAGTTTCAACGAATTTCATTCTAGGCGGCTGAAAATGGAAAAAAAACTTGAAATGGAAAAGTAAATAAAATCTAAATAAACTAAGTGTTGACCTAAAGTTAGTAGAATATAGAATATACATATCTATCTACATTAAAGTTGTTTATTCAAGGGGTATTTTAATATATAATTCAAATGTAATATTTTAGTATGTATAAGGGAGTAACCTCAGGGGACTAAAATTTGAGATGGGGGCGTTCAAAAATCAGCCTCAATCGAACCCTATCAAATTAAATCCTTTTGCCAATACTCGCAAACAATGCCTATCCCTCGACGAGTACAAATTCCAAACATAAATACAGTAATGTAGTTTTTAATACAATTATGGAAACTAGTTTGAACAGATTGGGAGAAGCTTTTTTAACTCTATCACGGTCGCAGAATTTTACGGAACTAGCGTAGCAATGGAAAAGGTTGTTCTAGACATACAACGACCGTGTAAGATACAAATGAAATCAAAAGGATAAACGTGTCACCACCATTGTGGAAAATAAGTGGTCGAATTATTATGCAACGACTCTTTCTTGTCGGTATCTATCGCCTTACCTATTTACTCTATCATAACGAAAGCGCATACAACTAATGTGTTCCATTTTGGATAGTAAGATACTAGAATAGTAAAATAACTTGATAGTAAGTAATAACAACACTTACATATATGAATATTAGATAATAATTTGATAAATCAATGTTAATACGAGTATAAAGTTGGGTTTGGAATCGGGTCGGGAATAGATTAAATATGTATGGGAAAATAAAACAAAATATCAAACCTAGGTTTTTTAGTCATGGCATAACCCCTAAATTACAAGGTTAATCGTAACAATTCTTTCACCTATAGAAAATTAAATAATTAGTGGCTCCAAATACCAAAAAAAAAAACGCAGACAAAACCTAGCAAAGCATGGAAAACTATATATTTTTTCAATAGTAACCACGTTAAAAAAATTATGAGATATTTCGCCTCATGGCCTGATTTTTCATCTGACTATAATTGATCGTCATTCATTCTAAAACGAAGGCCAATGTATCTATGTATGTGTTATAGTTATGTTTGTTATATTCAATAATCAGTAAATAGTAGAGGGTGGACAGGACATCGATTGATCTCAATGTTAAGGGTGCGATCGTAGAAGGGTTGTTTTAAAATATTGCATGGGGTGGCATTGATAAAATCAAATGTATATAACTTGGTTGGCGGTCCGGCTTCATTTCTTTAGCTGATTAGAAGCCAGACATTGTGTATTTTCTTTTCCTTTATTCCATTTATAATAAGCATTCATTTGTGTAGATATATTAAACTTTGTGTATATTTTCAATAAAAACGAAAGAATTGGCTCTTTCTAAGAATGTGCACTACATTTCCAAACAATTTTTTTCCAAAAAAAAAAAAACAAAAATTTAAACGATATCAAACCAAATATCACACCTGTCCATTTGCCAAAAAATTGTACAACAGGGATCCTAATTTTCGCTTCACGTATTAATATATAGATTAACATAGTGTAAGCTTTAAGTCAAGGATGCCGTTCCACGATAACGTCTTATTTTATTATTTTATTTAATAGAGAACAGATTTTTTTCATACAATGAAAATGTTAGTCTCATCGTAACTTATTCTAAATTATTCTGTACCTTTATGTCTTTTTTTTATTACATGGGATAGAAAACAAGGAGATGGTTTTCCTGGTGAAAAAGACAACCATCGCCCATAGACACCAAAGATGTTAATGGTGCTTTGGTATCATTGTGGCACGGTCTTAATGCCACTTGCATAAGTTTACAGGCTACCATACCCTTCAAATAGGAACACGACAGTGACAAGCAATGACGCTACTGCGGCAGGAATAGGAAAGGCGGTGGTACCAGACCCGGGTGAGACAGTTCAGTTATCGTGTCTGCTGGTTGCCTGCTGCCAACAGTTACATGACATTAAAAGTGTTTTTGATGATTTTTGACATCTTCGACATTGTATGTATGAACAACTAGTTTATCTGCGGCTTACTATCCACGTTGGAACATATAGCAATTTAGACAAAAGCCAATATCGCATGAGCATACTCGTAGGTCATATCGTAGCCCTGATAAATGTCATTTACGAATCCAGTAATCTCAAATATTAACTGATAAAATTATGACTTAGATAATGAAAGAAATTTCTGATAAATTTATTTCCCAAAATGTTCGTTAAAAACGACCATTAACTTAATTGTATGAATGTGTTTAAAACTAGGTCTTACCCCTTCACCTGCCCCATGAATTTGCATTAACAAAGACGGAACAAGGCAGGGTTTATAATTCTCCTTTATTATACAGTGTCAGGCGATACGCCCGATTATTTAGCGGACTCAAAATTGCGGGCTATGATAACATTTCTTTCCGAACAACACAATTGACACGGTGTTCGCTTGTTCAAATTTCGTAGCAGGGAAGTAAAGAAGTTGAATTTTTCAACAAATTTCGGAGAATTGTACTATACTGACAAAATACACAATGCGTGATTTTTATTTATTTATTTGGTTTTCTTATATAAATTGATAATTTTCTAGATAGTTACAAACGTATGTAAGATGATCAATGATGCTTGTTTCTGCGTTTAGGCGTTCTTTAAATATAATCCAGTATTTATGTAACTATTTACATGCATTAGTATCGTTAACTTACACCATAATGTGACATAAATCTCTTACTTTAGGTTAGCTCAATTCGTGCTAGTTGTCTATTATTTTTACTTTTGCGATGTGTTATTAGACTAGCGCCATGCCCGCGGTTACGTATGCGTTTTCTTACATCCTTTAAGGGTAGAATTTTTGAGTCTTTTTAATGAATCTCAATATCATGATGACTATCTTCATAGTAAGTTTTAGTTCCGTTCCGTAGTGGTTTAGGTGTGCTTAATGAATTCGTAAAACTATGCGTCGATAGATCAATTAGTTAACGTTAATTTTACCCGTATATGTTGACTAAAGTTATAATAGATTCCGGAACATATTTGATTGTTCTTCAGTGTCATGTAGTTAAGTTTAGTAAATATGACAGATTGCACGTTAGAAAATTTCAGCGCCTAGTGGCCCGTTACCCTTAAAAAAACGTCATAGCTACGATACGGTTAAGAGTGGCACACTTATTGTAACTCTTTTTCACATTTGTTAATGGTAATTTATTTAATGATTGTGTTCTTAACTTACTGCATAGTTTTGTTCTTGATTTACGTCAATTTTGACAATGAACAATATTTTGTTATCTTATCATTATAACTAGCGTCCTGCCCGGCTTCGCACGGATTATAATAAACATGTATTATACATATAATACTTCCCCTTAATTACTTTTCTATTAAAAAAACCGCATCAAAATCAGTTGGGTATTTTTAAAGATTTTGTTTTATACTATGTAGTGAAGTTTAGCAATAACAGCCCAATCAAAACGATTGTTAATACTATTATTATTGTACTATTAGGAATACTAAATTTTGACATACTGTGCCAAAAAATCAAAACAGGATTTTTAGAAATTTGTTCGTTATTATAGTTTTTCATTAAATTCAGTTTTTAACTTAGTGATTCCTAAAACAACTGTTTTCCTGGATTCCTACGACATGTACGGCGCGACAGTGCCGTGCCGTAGGAATACCGTTCGGGGTCGCGTGATCGCAGCACGGTGTATTTGACACGAATTGTCTGTAGTTTTCACGCTAAAATTCGTTTGCAGTCTCGCTTTTCGGCAGTGCAATTAGCGATTGTTATCTTCTTTTGTACCGGGCCCATTCGGTGATTTCGAAGGACTTACGTACTGAAATATTACTATTTGGCAGTTCACGGAGCCTCCGAAATAAAATGTTACCAGTGACTTTGATACGATTTATGTATGCTGTAACGTGTAAGATTTCCATTGAAAAGGTAACATTCTTCTGAAATTATTTTGCATGTGTCGTCGAGTCAAAAGTTTGCCGTAGGTAGGTGCGGGTAAACAGACACTCATGGCCCAAGTTTTATATAAATTCTACATTCAAAATTATATGTATATAACAATACAACTTCAATCCCTACAAACCACCCCGTTGGTTGAGTGGTTAGGGACCCTGACTACGTAATCAATGGGACTCGGGTTCGATTCCCGACAGGGAAAAGCATTTGGGTAATGATTATAGATGTTTGTTTTTCTAGGTTCGGGCATTTATTAAATATACTGAAAGTATTTATGTATGCATTTCTATGTACTTATTAATATCGTCGACTAACACCCAGATAACAAGCAAATAATTTGGGGTTAGAAAAAATCGTGTAATTTATTATTATTATTAAATACTCTTTGAAAATATTTTTAAATAATGTTCGTCCAATTTCGTCATGTTATGTACGAGTATGTAAGATTTGCATGATTTTTAAAATTATTTTATGATACATAACATATTATCGGTTATATTTCGACCATGAACGTAATGATACCGTGATTATAAATAAAATAGTTATTGAGTTCCAGATAAATGGGATTATTTAGACTGAAAATGTATTAGCGTGTGTCTTTCTATCGGGCATACGGAAGTACCTACCTATACTTTTAATCGCTGTAAGGTAGGTAACATTTATTTAGACATTATCTCTTATTAACAGGCCAATCAAGTAGATTTGAAGATCATTTTGATTCGCTACCACCCCTAAAAAATAAATTGTAAATCAGGCTTGGCCACGTTCGAAGGCAAGAGCAAACAAGGCTGACGATCAGAAATCGTAACTGAATTAATATCTACTACAAACTTAAAGGAAACAATTGTTTAGAACATACAAACTAATCTTCACCCCTCATGGCGAACTTCAGGACGATATTTGTAATAAATGGAAACAATTAATCATGGCGATAAAGCGGATACTACATTCTAAACTTAATCGAAATGATAAAACTGCAGTAATATTGCAATACTCTATCGATTTGTTTAACAAAACGTTAAAATCCTAAACGTTAATGTTATTTATCTAACAGTAAAGCAAACCTAAACAGTTTCAAAATAGATTTCAGATTTTGATGATTTCTGACACTCATAGGTATAAATTAGAAGAGCCTATATTTATATCACCTATATATTTATCAGATGGTCTATTCTTCAAGGGAGCCCGGACCAACAAGGGGTAAATCTCATTCTATTAATTGTTCTTAGCATGGTTAAATTGTTACTTATTTAATAGGGAAGCGAAATATTATATATGGACTCACACAAGTAAAATGTTCTTCGTCATCAAAAATCAATGATCCATCTTGTGAGATAATTCGAGCGTTATTCTAAAGACGCATAAATCATCGCACACCATGTACTGACAATAGCCGACTCTATAAACACACCCCTACGACGTAATTAATTAAAATTATTAATGACAGAACGAAATAATGCGAAATCGATAGCGTAGGAAAATTTGCGACATAAAACAAAACCTGTAAGTGCGAGTTCGGTTCGCATTGATGGTTCAGTACCGAGGAATATTATTGAAAAAATAGCACATTTATTATTGTCCTAGTTTTATTTTGTAGAAAATAGAATACGCATCGATGCAAGAGGAAGTTCTCAATATATATTGTACTAGCGACCTGCCCCGGCTTCGCACGAATTATAATATATATGTATTATACATATAAACCTTCCTCTTGAACCACTCTATCTATTAAAAAAACCGCATCAAAATCCGTTGCGTAGTCTTAAAAATTGAAGCATACATATATCCCATAGGGACAGAGAAAGCGACTTTGTTTTATTCTGTAGTGATATAATATTATATATTACAATTAAATAGAACATTACTTACGATTTAACGATGAAAATTTTCATCTTTTTAAATGGACCGGACGAAAAAACCGTAAAAAATGATTCTGCTGTAATAATTATTTAATTTGTTTTAGTTGACTATTTTCGATTAAGTTATTTTAATATTGAGCATATAAATCTCAAAATCTAATAAATTCAGATATTCAAGTAAAATATTTAAGGAGCCTGCTGAAACAATGTATTATTAGTAACATTAACATAGGGAGAAACCTTGAATAGCTGTAGCCTCATAAAGCTACCTTGTTGAACAACGATTGTGTGAACAAGCGGCCGCCTGGGACGCAAAACTTCGACAATTCCCTTGTGCCTTGTCGCGAGCAGAGTTTTACGGCCAAATTAATATGGCAAATTAATGCGTTCCACAACCGTATAATTTTCGCGTATGAGAGGGTTTCTTGCGACATGCCAACATATTGAATAATGAACAAAAAGATTGTTTTCATTACTAAATCATTCAAGCCATTACAACCTATGAAACAAAAGCATTATAACCCAGAATCGTATAAAGATTTTTGTTAGAATGATGTAGCTTCACAGCAAGGGTAGAGTATGAGGCTAGTAGGGCGAGATTCGTATCATTTTTCCATATGGAAATGATGTAACGAACATAGCGTATAAGACAACAACGTTATGCTAATTAAAAGAAAACACAGACTGTTCCGTGTTTGTTTTTAGTCTATCAAGCGTAGCAGACGCTTATTTATAATTTCTTCTTGAAAAATAAAGAATAATTTCAATTTAGATAGATTCACTCTGTAAGTTTCATTAACTTCTTAATTTATTAAGTCTTTTTGTATCATAGGAAGGCGAAATTTATATACAATTTTGTTTTCATAGTGATTGTGCCTTCCTTTCAAAATGCACTGCATTCTACTTTGTACAGTTTTTGGATGTTTGATTTGATGAAAGTTAGCAACTATCTCCTTGCTAACTTTCATCAAAAACGGTTTAGCCTTAAAACTTTAACAGATGGCTGACAGACTAACTTTCTTATTTATAATATTGGTATAGATTTCGTCAGGTTTCTTTTAACCCGCCAATGGTGATGTACTCGTATATGTCTGTGAGACCGGGTGTTTTTATAAATTTGAATAACTTTTTAATCCATCTCCCATTTTTGTTATGGTTTTGAGTAGCTGCCGCATTGGGTATCATCGGAATTAATTTTCTATTCTATATCATCGAGTTTTATTAAGTGAATGGTATTTCATGTTCATAAGTTAATAGGAAGCTGTATTTTGAATGTCAGGCAATTCAGATGATTTTGCGTAGATAGCTTAGAAGATAGAGAAACGATAAAGCATGATAAACAAGCAGACGTTCTCACAAATGCGAAAATGATTCGTTGCAAACCTTGTTGCTGTGGTATAAAACCTCTTATGTAGTATCTTGCCCTCTAAGCCAAAACATGACGACAAGAAGCTATATTGCGGCAAGATTAAGTAAAGATATTAGTACCGATTGGTAAAAATCTAAGGACTTTAATATTTAATCACAATCAATATTATAATACCTACACTAAATTCTCAGAATCTCAAAATAACTGAATACCATCTTAGAAACTCATTTATTATTTCTATCTCATAAGACCTATTTAGGAAGTTAATCTTGTAAAACGTGTGCAACAATCTACTTAAAATACGTTTAATTATTCGCGTTCTTCGCAATAGCAGTTACATACAGGAGTTTATAAGTAACATGTGACTTTATGAGTGCTATTCGTCACGACAATTGAACACGTGGGGATGTCTAATGAAGAGCATTTCTTGACAAAATTTAAAGTAATTTAGTAAGAACTTGTAACAAGCTCCAATATAAAGGCTTTTACTATATAGAAGCTGTCGCCCTCGATTTCGCTTGCTTTGAATTTGATTTTATCCCTTTAGGAGTAACATCTTCAAACACTCTTTGTTAGTGGATACTTATTTTATATTTAATACAAACTTTATGGTATATTAACTATCTCGTTAGTCTAGTGAATATAAGGTTCCGGATTTATTGCTTGATTGATGGGGATAAAGCAGTGGTATTGGGTTTCACCAGTAGCAGCTTGAAGCTTGAAGGTGGTGTTAACACTCACGTGCTTGAGGAAAGAACAAAAAGCTATTGTTTCCAGTTATCGCAAATTTAAGCAATCATTATAAACTGGCAGATAACGGTGATGAGGACTACTACCCATTTCACTATCTGACAAACTCGTGAATCGTAAACGTAAGCGTAGTCGTAAAGTAATCGTAAACGTAAGTGATCCGTCCTCTTTGTCTACACCACAAGGGAACCGGTGTAATATAGTATGTGTTTATTTTTAAACTGCGACGCAAAAATTATGTGTAAAAGATTGATTGTGTGTGTCTCTCTGTCTGTGGCACCGTGGCTTTTAAAGGGGAGAATCGATTTGGACGCGATTTTTACATATGAAAGCTGGTTACTAGCAGTAGTTCTTAAATATGTTTTATCAAAATTAGTTCAGTCGTTTCAAGGTCGTCAGCTAGCTTAATAATATATTTTTTTATTTATTCAAGTAAGCTGGATCATGCCCTTGTTTATTACTGTCGCACCATATTATCAATGCATGACATCGTCATATTCTATCTTGGTGGTAAAGAAGCAGGTAATTTTGCACAAGATTCAAAATATTTTTTTACAAAATGTGATAATTTACGTAAAAAAGAACATATCTATGAGTTAGCATAATTTTCAATTGACGAAGAAATACTAAGAGAAAATGTTCGTTATGCGCTAACAAATACCATTGGAAAGTAAAAAATAACTATTAACCTAATCTTATATTAATGCAACCCGGTCTTGTAGTTTCCTAATGAATACACCTTTAATATAACAACGGTCGTCGACAATATCGAGAGTAAACAATTAGAAACAAGACAAGGGAGAGGGGGGCGCCGATTAAGTTATACACATGCGGGTTAGAGGGTAACCCTGACTCAGGAAGATTAAGATTCATCCGAAGGCCCTTACAAGGGAACAAACATTGTATTAGAACGTTGTCTTGCTGATGTTTGCTAAAGGTACAATGTTAATTTAGTATTCTATCCATTGATTTATTATAACCACATTATAACTATGGATGTGATATTGGCTCACGTAATTATGAGAAGCTGAAAATAGTGATTAAAATATTATTACATGGTTGCTGGTTATAATTATGTATTTGCCTACATGGTAGTAAACTATGCGCAACAATTACTTGTATAGCCTAGCTACTACACTTTCGATATATTCAGGTCGTCACGAATATACCTTTATATCCATACCGTATAAACTACTGGACCGAATTTGATAAAACGTGGCCCTGTTTCCTAAGTTGAATTATACCTAAATTAAATCAAAAAACTTCATATCGATACGTCTTTTACTTTCCGAGGAATTCGTGGACAAACAGACATACATACACTTATAAAATTTAGCACGCCTGCTTGAAAACCTAGATAGATTATCATACTCAGATATTATTCAATTCCAACAATATTATATACATACAGGTCAAACTGATAATCTCCTTTTTTGAAGTCGGTTAAAAATCTAATTAATTATCTAGTAAGTATATGAACAATATGTGTCATAACATCTTCATTTCGCCCTTAACCTCAATACACACACATAAAGGATAAAATTTTGTAAGAATTCAAGGTGGTATTGCGTTTTCTTAGAGCTAATTTGCGGAAACAAACAAGGGGTGGACAGGGTATGCTATTAATGTCCCTGAAACGCCTCCGGACTGTCCACGGCTTGACCGTACGCTAGGGAACACTCCACACTATTAAAGTGCTAAGAGGGACATTATTCTACCCTCTTGGGTTTGTCGTGTGAATAAATTAACGCTTTAATTGACTATAATATTTAAAGTTAATTTGAGATCAATGATAAGACAATTTCTTCATATCGTGTCACTTTCTGTTGACATAGACAATCAAACATTGTTTAACTCTATGTTACCGTTAATAAATAGGTTTAATAGTAATTCTTTCAAATGAATATCTTCAACGTTTTAAATACCTCATCTATACCTGTAATTTGCTCAATCTCATAGTCATACAGTTTAAGTACATCAATTTTAAAGAAGATAACATATATCTGTGTCAATAATATATGCATTTGGTATCATTCCTTTACAGGTACCCACTGAAAATGTTGAAAGTAGCGTAGAAAGGGTATTGTCCACCACAGGCTTTGAATGACCATTCGCTTTTTTAAAAACTATTTTTACAAAAAAATCTTTATTTTATTTACAAAAAATGATGGTGCTATTTTAAGAACGGGAATTTTAACTTAATTAGAAAATAAAACCATAGTCATTAACGCCAATATTTTAACTTTTACCATGCTAAGTATGAAATATTTTTTTTATTTTCCTGCTATTTTTTTATTATAAATAAATTTGTTTACATATCAAGCATATGAAATACCAGTCAATAAACAACTGAGTTAATGGTCACATGGAGCCCAGCCATACAATGTGGTCGAATCCCTTTATTTCCTTATTTAATATACTTAATAAGAATTAATATATTCTAATTAATCTGCATTATACTGATGTGCATAAACAAAGAATCGATAAATAAAGTTATTTCGGGCGTTATCGTGACATTATACTGGGACATAGCTTCATACAGATATATGTATATTTAATAGTTGCAATTTAAGTTGTAAAAACTGCTTGAGAGTAAATCACTATCTCAAACGCTCCACGTTATGAGACGTACATAAAATATGAGCCGATGGCGTGAAGTATCTGACTATTATACAGTAATATTGAACAGTGGAGCTTTAAAAGTATTAAATTGGATATTTAAAAAAAGTTTTGTAAGAGAATTTTTGTGTTATTTTTAATTTTTGTGATATTTTGTTAATTATAAGTTATTGTATAATATTAGATACATATTTAGATTGTAGGTAGCTACGCATGTATCTGTCAAAGAATGGCTGTGATATTTTATAAGACGAATCAGAAAATAAAAAGATATAATAATTTGTAGTGGAAAATTGTCTTTTATTACAACTAATAAAACAGGATCCTCTAGGCCAGCGGTTCTCTAACATTTTGGTAACGGAGCCCTAAAATAAATGGAATAATTATGTGCATTCCTTAACAATAAGTAATCATGATACAATGTATAAATAAAAGTATCTTCACGCCCGTATCCCCGAAGAGGTAGGCAGATGTACAACCAGTGTACCCACAATTAGCCGAAGATACACCGGTCCCACAATGTGATAGGTGGCTAGCCTATCGCCAAACGGGCACTTTTCCAATCCCGAGCAATGTTGATTTTATCATAAAACTAAAAAAACACATTTTTTTATTTCCCCGACCCGGGAATCGAACCCGGGACCTCGTGTGGTCAACTCCGACACCAGACCACTAGACCACAGAGGAGATACATGACACAACAACAATCGGTAAAATGTATATGAGTTCTAACCCGCTTGTGACAAGCCCTCAACTTCTCCCCCGGGTTTGGTAACAAGCTTTACCTATTCCTGCCCTGTGCTAGTTTGGGCTGTGAGGCTTTACCATCCAGCGGCATGGATAGCAACGCAACATTAACATCTTTGATGTTAATAAGTGATACTCATGTCTTTATTGGATTCCGCTGTAGCTTTAAGACCAGTTTTTTTTATATCATGGGATAGCAAACAAGCAGATTGCTCTCTCGATGGAAAGAGACAACCATCACCTATAGACACCAAAGATGTTAATATTTCGATGCTATCTTTGTGGCGGGATGGACATGCCATATGCATAAGTATACTGGCTACCTTATCCTTCAAATCGGCACACGACAATGACTAGCATTGACGCTATTGTGGCAGGTATAGGTAAGGCGGTGGTATATAATACTAAGAAATACCCGGGTAAATCCTTGCGAAAATCCACCACCTAGTAGTCACGATGGTAGTGACATACATAGCCAATCGGTCGCCTTTTACGACATGCCTGGCAGAACGGCAGTAGGTCTATTCTTCAAAAGAGCGGACCGGACTAACACGGGGTTTTTGTTTTATATTAAAAGATAGCAAACAAGCAGATGGGTAATACCACATGTATAAGTTCATGGGCTACCTCACCCCCCAAACTGGAACACGACAGTGACAAGCTCTGACGCGGTTGCGGCAGGAATAGGTAAGACGGTGGTACAAGATCTGGGCGAGACGATACTGAACTCTACCATCTAGTAGCCACGATAGTAGTGACTCGTATAGCCAATTAGTCGCCTTTTACGACATGCCTGGCAGAACGGCAGTTGGTCTAATTTTTAAAGAAAGGGGTAAACCTCATCCTGGTCCGAGCTTTAGCAGACTTTGCTTTAGAAAATCATAGGAAATTGCATATAATTTAAATAAAAGTTAAATAAAAAATCCATAAATTATTTATTAACACTATCTCGCAGGACCATAACGTATTATATGTACAAAATTTGTAATTATTAATTTACTAACATTTCTATTCGTTTATTGAACATAATGCTTTTTTAAAATACTAACAATAATAATCGTTGACAGAAATGGCGGTTAGTTTGTATGGTATTATGGTGTATTCACACTGAAGTAACTTTTTTGCGAAAGTTAGCGGACAATATTTTATTTATCTAAACAAATCATATTTATAAGATTCAACATCCATAAACCTCATTGTAGATTTGTGTGGATGTTGTACATTTCGCAAGAGGCATCAATTTTCAGCGTAGTTACTATATATATAATATTCCAGTAATAAATTTACCCCACATAGATTAAAGCAAAATTGGTAAGTACCAATGAAAAACATCGTTAAAAGACGTGCAAATTATTTCTATTATATGATTTCTAATAAGGTGGCCTTAAATTTAACTAGTTAGATGTATTTATTTTTATTTTATTTTTATATCATAAGATAGCAAACAGGCAGATGGGTCTCCTGATGGAAAGAATCAACCATCGCCTATAGACACCAAAGATGTCAATTGTGCGTTGCTATCTTGTGGCGAGGTCTTAATGCCACTTGCATAAGTTTATCGGCTACCTAACCCTCCAAACCGGAACACGGCAGTGACAAGCACAGACGCTATTGCAGCAGGAATAGGAAAGGCGGTGGTACCAGACCCGGGTGAGACAATGCAGATGAGATGTAAGAAAAGTTATGGAATGATAGTAGAATCACACTGATTTTTTCCACCAAACAAACAGCTTTTATGACACAAATTAATCAAAGTATACAATGGCCTGAAAAGTAACTTCAGTGTGGACGAACCTTAATAAGTATTTATTAAAAAATTATAATTTATTAAATAATCAACTTGAAATTTAATATGTTTTGAAATACCATCAATGTTTGCGTTAAAATTATAAAAACAACAAATAGTCAAATAACAAATATTTTTTGGTACCGCTATATACATTAGTACTATAATCTGTTTTAGTCTCACAAGTTCAAATTCAACAAATAAATTAGTCTAAATGTTAACGTTTGACTTTACAAAAATATCTTTGATATAAAAAAAATCATAAGTACTTAAATATCACTTAAAGTAATATAGATTAGAAAAAAAAAACTTGTCATATTCATAAACATATTTTGAAATTTATTCCTTTATTTCACATTTAAAATTGAGATAGTGAATTAAAAATACCGCCGTGGTCATCTCTCGAAGGACTAGCCAGAGATTCGATTAGTTATCACTTTGATTAGTCAATAGGATTGACAAGTGACAAGTTTATTAAAAAACGCTTACTTTAATAAGTTCTTCATTCTACTAAAAATATGTACATATATATCAAAAGGAACACTTTAGTACAGTTTTATAATATTACTAGCAGCCATGTATTGCTGTAATTAAGTTATACGGTTAAGCTTTAAACACAGCGCCATCTTTTAGCTAGTTACCAACCCGGATACTAAAGAGTCAAAGCGTTGTGTAAACTTACTTACACCGCCATCTGTTAGTAACTTAAGAAACTCACAGATAATTTTTCATAATAATTTGTTTAAAATAATATGAAAAATTATCTGTGAGTTTCTTTGCAATAAAAATATTGACTTTACTATTTTGGTAAAACCAATCCTATGATAGGAAACATATTATTATGAAACACGTAACACAATATTTATATAAAAACTAGCTGACCCGGCAAACGTTGTTTTGCCATATATATTATTCCTAGAAAGGTGAAAATTTAGGGTTGTATG
>DWBA01000137.1:0-16460 GCA_018236825.1 Apodemia zela | reverse complement strand
TTCTCAGGAACATGTAGCGGATTTTTTTTGCGATTTCAAAAGGGACTCAAAACCTGTAGGGTACTTCCCGTTGATCTAGAATTAGGAAAATTGGTAAGAAGCAATATCTTACAGCCCATGGAAAGGAGAAAATTCTAAAACCGTAAATTTTTTGTTACATCGAAATAAAACGCGATCAAAAGATAAGTGTTGCTAAGATACCTAAAGCTACAAGTTTGTACGGAACCCTTGTTATGCGAGTCCAACTCGCACTTGACCGGTTATTCTTATTAAAATGTGAAAATCAATATCTTTTTATTATTTCAATAACGTATCTAATAATAAAAAGTTGACGTTTCCTTTCAATTAATGCTAACAATATTTTATATTAAAATACTGCCATTAAATATAATATATTAATAAAAAAGTAAATATTCTTTCTATTGAGTGAATTTTAAACAATTAGTAAGAATCATGATGTAGCTTTGATTAAAAGTATATAGCTGAAAACTTTTGTTCTTTGTCGAAAACTACTGTTACCTAACATCCTCTTTATAGTAAAAAAGATAAGCTAGCAAGCTAGTGTTTCACGCACCTGATTCTGGCTTTTTCATTCAAAAATGTATCAAATTATATGAAAATTCATCCAGTCATTTAGGAGTAATTAAGTAATAAATATTCTTAACCTTTGGATCTTAAGCATCTATTAATTATCCAAATATAAATCGTTATTCGAATTCTTAATATATAAGATTCTCGTTCTTTTTATCTTCAATCGTTCAGAAGTATGTATTATCTAATTTGTAATATTTTAATATACATTTTTTATATTTTAAGCTTCCTGCCATGTATGGCTAATCAGTAATCAATTGTTGAAGTAAGGAAAGAAATAAAAAATTATACCAATAAAGTAACACAATATACAAATAACGTAACAAAAATATTCATAAAAGCAGCAAAATAATATTTTATATAAAGAAATGGTTTGTATTATAGACATTAAATATAATGTTGCCATATCTGAATCCAGTACCTATACTTATATATTATGAATTTCAATCCTAATTAGGATTGCTCTAATATATACCTCAAAAAGGGTGACGACCAGATATCAGCTTTAGCTTTTAATCAAGATATTGTTAGTATTAAAAGTGTATACTTCATTGTTATAATAAAATGAAGCAGATTTAACGGCACAATTAAATCAATAAATATAGAAACTGCTAAGTATTTAAATAACTATAATTAAAAGTAAATCATACTATTTAAAAGTGTTCAATAAATAAATAAAGTTATAAAATAAAACTGCTTCATTTTTGAGTTAAACGTACACCGCAGTTTGACGGTATCGTATTGTTCTGCTTTTTAACGTTTCAAATGTGATAAAAATTAACAAACTCTTGTGTAGTAAGTTCTTTACATAATATATGCCGTGTAATATATTATTATTAGTTTATACAATAGGTTTATTTATTTTATGGGATATATTAGTGGTTTTATCAAACATTCTTATAATAACTTAAATGTACAATATTGTCAAGGTTAAACTATGTGTTGTAAGGAGAATTATAAAAGAAAATCTATATTAGAAGAAAGACATTGTTGTATTTTTTCTACATCATGTAATTCTCATTTCTGTACATCTTACTCTTTTAATTCACTTATCTAAACTCAACAAGCTATATGCTTATCTGCAATAAACAAATCATTATAATATGTATTTATTATCAGATTTATACTCGTATTTATGCAATGGCTGATTTCTTCCATTAGGCGTATCTCTTCTAAATATGTAAATTACAGTTAAATAGTTTAAAAAACTATACATTTACTTTTCAAAAGTTTGTGACCACATTTTTGTGCAATCTTTTTTACGCAGTGAACATGTATGATACTATATAGCGTAGCTGGAGAATAATTGTATATTATGTATGATTTTAATTTATTTCTACATTTATGAAATATTCTATTTTCTACTTTGCCTCGTCTAACTGCTTTGTACCTACTTACACTGTCCATTGTCATCGTGCATCAATCGGTGGAAGTTGTCTATTTCCTCGGTCTTTTCTTGCACTCACATTTGACGTTTTTTCAGATGTACCCACATTCGAACGAGGTAAGACCGCAATCACTCATTGACCAGGAAATGTGTCCAATTTTCACTCGAATCTATTTGGCCTTGTTTATTATATTACAAAATCTTTATTTATCCTTCGCATTTACATACCATTTTACATGTATCATCCGCCTCCTATATCCTAAAGAAAAAACAACTCTTACGAGTATGTGTTGCTTTTTCTTTGTATAATAACTTTAATTTTATCGGCTTGCAATATTGTCTTGTAAATGTTCAATATATTTTTCATGTAATATATACTTTGCTTTGTATCCCTATAAGTAATTTTCTGCAATATATGGTTCAATTTCTTAGACTAATTTTTATTGAACATTTACACTAAAGGTAGGTATGTATTTAGATTTCGATGTTGTTCTTCCGTATTTTTTTTTCAATATATCTTCATGTTGTTAGATATGAAAAGTTGGTCCCTCTATAACCAAATGTATTTTTATTATGTTAGAGTATTGTTAATATTTCGAATATAGTTTCAAATAGGTACAATACAAATCAAGTTTTCATGTGAAATATATGAATAATCGTTAGTACACAAAAACGTTTTGTTTTGTGTCAGTGTTACTCATACAAATTCAACTTAGAACCAGTAATAAGTTCAAATATAAGACTTAGACAAGACTGATTATTTAATATCTACTATTTCTTTATTCCCAAAATAAAGGACCCAGGAATATTATTTTGGTATTTAAAAATCTGTGAAATTGAAATGTGTGCGTAAATTTAAATTACATTAGACAGATAAAGCCTTAAATTATAACAATACTATAACTAACGCTATAAGCCTGTTATGTATATCAGCATGGCCAGAGTCCAAACCCCGTAGTTGCGTCAGTGCTATATTTACTGACTTGGGTATTTTGTAATTAAATACCTTTTGCACGGAACGGTCTAAATTTTGTGTATGATTGAAATATTTTTAATTTGACGTAAGGTAACAACATCTTCTTAAAAGGCAGATAGAAAATACTTTTCGTGACATTATTAACACTAAATCAAATTGTAATTCTAATGTATCCACATTGATTGAGGAACTTACGTAATTCTAAAATTTGTTTCAAATGTTAATTAATTTTTCAAAATAACCTTATTACGGATTGCGCCACAGAATTTTTAAGTTTCACTTTATTTGTGGATGGAACAAAGTCTTCCACCAGAGTTTAAGGTTATCTTTAGACTTAAGGTCTGCACTAACTGTCTCCTATGAGAACTAATCCCATTTTTGCGTAGTCCCAGCTGTGAAATAAATTTCAAAAGAGATAAATACTTTCAATTTATAAAATATTTTGCTGATAAATGAATTTGAATAAAATAAAAATTTGTGGAAATAACATCTTAACTATTTAGTCCAAGTTCCCAAAAATAAATATTCATTTTATTTATAAAAAAAATGTCTCGTCAAAAGTACCCGTTTTACGGATTAATTAACGCTTTGACTTTGACGAATTAGTTAATTATCAATGCCTCACAATACAAGTGGATGTTGTTACATTAAAAACTGAAATCAGTGTTAGAACCTGTTACTTAGAATTCCTGCATGACGTTTTCTGTCCACAGGTGAAGATTCAGATTCTGCCGGGCGTGGTCGTGGCGCTGGTGCGTTACCGGCGAGTAAAGAAAAAAGAAAACCATTCTTTAAAAAGAATGAACCTTGCACTCCCTATGATGTGGTGCCTTCAATGAGACCTGTTGTTTTAGTGGGACCATCTCTTAAAGGCTATGAAGTTACAGATATGATGCAAAAAGCTCTTTTCGACTTTCTCAAAAGACGGTTCGAGGGCAGGTAAGACAGTAAACTTCTCCGTGTTGACTTACGATATAAAAAATAATAATATATTGTTATTTATATTGCTATACTGACTGACTGATAAACAACTGACTGACGACTAATCTAATATGTATCATGATCATCATACAAAAAAAATTTAAAATTCATCATATCTTGTAAAACTTCGCCTTTAAAAACCTTTCTGCCATAATAATGACTTGTTTAGTCCGATCCATTCAGTGATTAAAGCTATACGTTGATAGATTAGTCGAACAGCCAGCTATAAAGTCAGTCAGTCGATCAGCTAGTCATTTAATTCGTCTAACAGTCAGTCAGTTACTTAGGAAGTTGGGTCAGCCATTTTTAGTCAATCAGTCAGTTAGACCGCATGCTAGTCAGTTAGCCAGCCAGTCGGAAAACCTATAAAGTCAGTAGATAAGCTAGTAGGCAGTCAGTCAGTAAGTACGTCAGTCAGTCATTTACCAATCATTTGAGCACAACGTGCAAAGACTAGTGTTTTACAAGATATGATGAATTTTAAAGATTTTTTTGTATGATGATCATGATACATGATCATCACACAAAAAAATCTTTAAAATTCTTTTTGTCTTGATCACTGGTAAAAACTTGTCCATAATAGCCACCTGTTTGTAACTAGAGATAAATATTTTAACTCTAATTTGATAGATCCTACGTAGAGAAATAATTTAAAGTGTGAACCTACTATTCCAGAATAATAATAACCCGTGTGATGGCGGACATATCGCTTGCCAAGCGATCATTGCTCAACAATGCTTCGAAACGAGCAATCGTGGAGCGTGCCAACTCGCGATCCACTTGCCTCGCGGAAGTTCAGGTACTCTACTCACTGCTTCGTCTTTTTCAGGATTATCATCACACGAGTGACCGCGGATATATCTTTGGCGAAACGATCCGCGCTTAATAATAACCCGCCCAAGAAACCCATTATGGATAGAGCGAATTCGAGAACGAATTGCCTCGCGGAAGTTCAGGTTTGGTGCTTGGGTGTGGTACTAACGTTAGACTATATTAACCCAAACGCATGAGAAATCAAAGCACCAAGATAGTATGCGAGAGCATTATCGCTTCCGTAATTAAGCTCAAAATCTTATTATGTCATTCTTACTTGTGCATCTTGCTGCTAAACAGTTGATGTCGCGTTTATTTTGTATCAGTCCATTAGACAATAAATCTGATATATATCATATTGTATTGGCTATAACAATTAACAATCTTCATTTGTAGTTTTAACTTGTAAACTAACATGCAAAATATGTATTTTAATACCAAGTGGATGGATGAAGTCCATGTACCTTTATTTAAATTTTCGTTTTGAGTTGTAAGCATTTTTAAAATTGATTTTACAATATATTTTTTTATCTCTGATCTTAAAATAATTATCGATGGGTCATATACCGGGCGTTCAATTTACATTTCAATTCGTTAGCATTTTCAAAATTGATTTGGATTATTTTACAATTTAATTTTAAATCTCTGATCTTAAGATAATTATCGATTGTGTCATATACCTTGCGTTTTGATCCGGTGGTATTTTTAAAATTCATTTAGATTATTGACACAATTAATGATAGCTTTTTTTAAAAAGTTTTTCTATTACACTTTGTAAGTTTTTCGCGATTCATAAAACATACATACATGTATACATTTAATGTATAATTTAATCTTTCATTTCTTCGATCTTGCTTATGAATAAAGTTTTAAAATGTCAAAACAAGTATAAATTAATCATCTAAATAGGCGCTTACCGCTATTTCATGCATCGATGCTATTAAAATTCTCAGTAATATAGTAAAGTAAAGAGACTTGATTATCTTCCACTGATTTAGAATCTATATTTTTATTTCCATTTGTCCTTGCACATTGAAGCGTCAAAATAATCTATTATACTTCGTGAAAGCTGAATTTATTGCGAACTTTTAAAATTCCAGGTTTTATTGTAAAAAATTACTTACCTACTAAAATTTGTTTTTAATTCTCTTATGTTTAAAAGAAGTTACGAAATAAGTTAACTTTTTTGTGGAAGGGTACATTTGGGTATTTATTTTATTTAACTTATGTCTTTATCTATAAAATAAAGATGTTTTACTTAAAATGTCTATCAAAACAAACCAAACAAATCCATGATATTTTTTATTTCATCCTATATCCTCTTCTTATTTCTCTTGCAAGTAATCAATTTCCTGTTTTCATTGAATATAAAAACAATGAATTAACACTACTCAATGGTCACATAAGCTCGTATGATTTACGCTAATTCAACAAACCTTATTGACATTATATAATATTATGTGATAATATTTGCAGAGTGAGATCGAAAGGATATTTGATCTAGCGAGGACTCTTCAATTGGTTGTATTAGATTGCGACACGATCAATCACCCTTCGCAATTGGCAAAGACGTCTTTAGCACCAACTATAGTATATCTAAAGATATCTAGTCCTAAGGTAAGATATGATTGTACAAATTACATGTATTTTAATGTTTCATTACTTATACACTCAGAAATTTGTAAAAATATTTTTTTCCCAGTGCAGTTTATTGCAAATAATACGAGCCGCTTTGAAAAATAGACCACCAGCCATTCTTCCAGGCTGTTCGTAAAAGGTGAATGATGCATTTAAAACACGTCAATTAGTATTTTTAATATAGCATATGTTAAAAATGGTTGCAATGGATTTAGTAACTGTTTCTGAAGTAAATATATTCCCCGTTCCCAAAAAAGTAATTTCCATTTTTACATATACTGTGATAGGTTGTATACATTTTTCAGGTCTTACAAAGGTTAATAAAATCTCGTGGTAAGGGTCAAAGCAAAAATTTGTCTGTGCAAATGGTGGCGGCGGAAAAGTTAGCGCAGTGCCCTAAGGACATGTTTGACCTCATCCTGGAAGAGAACCAGTTGGAGGACGCTTGTGAAACTATTGCAACTCATTTAGAGGTACAAAAATTTCATGTTTATTTTATTGCCACTGGCTTCAATATTACGATTTCATTTTTTTTAAGTTATTGGTCCGGGCTCCTTTGAAGAATAGACCAACAGCAGTTCTGCCAGACAGGTCGTAAAAGGCGACCGATTAGCTATATTTGTCACTACCATCGTGCCTATCTATCTATCTATCAAAGCGGGCTATACCGCACTTAGCCACACTGCTGGCCATTGTGCGTAAAGGTATAGGTGGCTATTCCTGCCAACCCAGCTCATTCAAAAGGTCCAGCACCTTAGAGGGATGCTCAAACAGCTCCCTATATGCGTTGACTTCTTTGAAGAACAGGCCCCTTAGGTACTTTAATTCCTCACAATCAAACATCACGTGGTATGGAGTTTCTCATTTCATGGTTCAGGCACGCCCTGCATAGGGGACTGTCAGTTAGCACCCAGGGTGGGTATGTGTTTGTTAATTGGGCAGTGCCCCGTTATCAGACCACATACTTATCTTGATTCTACCTTTGGTAGTTTAAGTAATTTTCTGGTCAGCTTAAGACTCAGTTCAGGGTCATTCAATGTAAGTTTGGTATGTCTCTGGTACTAGGGGGTGCCCTCTATTAGGTACTAGGGGGTAGAGTTCCGCAACATCTCACCCGGGTATCTCGTACTACCGTCTTGCCTATTCTCGCCGAAATAGCCTCCTCTTGTTATTGTTATGTTTCGGTTTAGAGTAAGGTAGCCGATATTTTCATGCAAGTGGCATTATCACCACATGCATAGCAACGCACCATCAATATCTTTGGTGTTTATAGGCGATGGTTTATCTTTCCATCAGGTGAGTCATCTGCTCGTTTGCCATCTTATGATATAAAAAAAACTTTATTTTTAATAAAAAAAGCAGAGAGAAAGGCATATGGTATAAAATAATTCAATCTCTGCCACAGATTTAGTAAATTTTTACGACTTCCGAAAAAAAAATATTTCCCAAACTTTCCATCTTTACTTGCCATCTTTCCCAAAAGGTGCATGGTAGGGAAAAAATCAGGAAAAACGCCAATAAAAGTGTTCGTGTGTTTTTGGACGAATGAAAAACATCTTTGTTTTCTATGAGTGAATAAAATGATATTTTTGCCACCTTATTAATGGATGTTTGACACACGTTTTCCAGCAATACTGGATCGCCACGCACCCGCCGCCGGCGCCCTCCGCCGCCGCGCACGCGCCGCCGCACGCCAACGCGCCGCACGCGCAGCCTGGTGAGCTCACACGACAACATATAATATCTTAGTATACGGATATATACGGCCCGGGCCGAGTTAAGTTAGTTATTCAGAATTCCGAGCTAAGTTTCCGCCGGGACACTTTACAGATACTTAAAAACTTTCGAATGCCGCCGTTGTTTTCAGTATATCACGAGTCTCGGCGCCAATCTAAAATTCTAGCATTTTTTTTTTGAATTTGAGACTTTTAAGTACCAACATATAAAAAGAGTGTCCAGGCCGTAAATGGATGTGCTTAAATGTTGACAACAGTTTTTTTTAATTTTTACTATCTAACTTAGATTACTAAGATACTAGTTCGGCCGAACACGTCCATTATCGCGTGAAGATGCGTAGTGAGTTGTCGCGATAAAACTTTGTGTTCGTGCTACGGCGAACGTGGCTGCACTCGAACCTCAATAGTTTGGACAAAAATATGTGTGTACAAAAACTGGGTCTATCTCCCTTCAGCTTGCGATGCACACCAATTCGAAAGTGAGATGGACCTAATATTTCTAGTTATTGCGGTAGAAAACTGATAGAAGCCCGAAGCCCTTCTTGTTTTGCCGCAGCCACATTATCACTCGAAGGTCCGTGATGCGTTGTAGCGATAAAACTTCGTGGTTGTGCTACAACGAACTAGGTGGCCATTGAAAATAGTCACACATAATCGTTTCAACTTTCGATGGTGGACGAGATAAGCTTATGTAACGTAGAAAACTGAGGGAATCCCCACATACGAGTATAATGGCAATAATGTTAATCTTCGCCGTATCGCGATAATTTAGCCGTTGTATGTTTTTTCTTTCACGAGCAACCGACCCGCTAAATATATCAAATATGTCGTGTACTAGAGCAAATATATCGGAGTCGACTAATATCTCGTATATCCTAACACGCACGCCACAGCAAACATTTTCTCGTCGAAAAGATAAATTACCTGGATAGATAAACTGTATGTAATATCCTCATTTTTATGCATAACAAATAAATGCGTGCGTTTTATATAAATGAAACGCATTAAATTAAAACTGATTATTTTGCCTTAGTATATTAGTTGCGGTAGACAAATAGAGGTATTGTCTTTAATACACCCCCAGGCCAGGGCACCCTTGAAGAATAGACCATCTGCCGTTCTGCCAGGCATTTCGTAAGAAACGAATGATTGGCTATGCGAGTGACTACCATCGTGGCTATACTAGGTAGTAGAGAACTGCATTTTCTCGCCCGGGTCTGGTACCACCGCCTTTCCTATTCCTGACGAAATAGCATCAGTGGTCATCTTTGGTGTCTATAGGCGATGGTTGTCTCTTCCCATCAGGAGAGCTACCCATCAACACGACAATGCCAATCATTAACGCTATTGCGGCAGGGATCGGTAAGACGGTGGTACCAAATACCCGGACGAGACGTTGCGGAACTGTACTACCTACTCGTAGTAGTCACGATGGTAGCGACACGTATAGCCAATCGGTCGCCTTTTACGATCTGTCTGGCAGAACGGCAGTTAGCCTATTAAAGATATAGAAGAATAAAGATAGAAAAATGTGGACACTGATTAGGTTTAAGCCAGCGACCTCAGCAATCAACGATACCAAAGGAAGATTTCGGCAGGGTTGAACTAGGCGTTCCATCTTGGGCCACATCTTAGCTTACCATCAGGCGAGATCGTGGTCAAGCAATCGAAAATAAAAAAAAGTTGTCCAGCTGTATGACATCGTGCGCCTTTAGTACGGGGTTCGCTGGCTTAAACCAACTACTCTACAGTGTGTAAAAAAAACCCTGTCCGACCCGAAAGGGGCATATAGATAGGTCGATGACATTATCAAAAAAATTTATATTTATAAAGATAAAAATATAATGGATTTTAGAATACTGGTATTTACCCTTTAAGTTCCCTAAAATTTAGGGACCATTTTAAACAGAGAACATCATGTCGCATTAATGGCCGCGCCTAAACATCGCGCCGCTACGACATCAAACGAGCCGACGGCTCATTGTTGTAGCCGACCGTCGTCTTTGAACATTTTTTTGATGTCATAGTAGTATTTGAAATATCATTTAAGATTAATTTATTTTCAATGGGAAAATTGTCTGTCTATATCCACAAAATAATAACATTTATATGATTGTATTAAGCTACGAAACAATACTTTTACCGACTGTCTCCCTAAAGCCGGGACGCTCTCCCTCTGAGCTAGTGTCGACAGACTCAAAGCGGCGAAATTCTTCTTTGCTATGTGCTGGAATACGTCGATTGTACTGAACACTTAGATATATATTATGCTTTAGGGAGACAGTCGCACGTTCAAATCCCGCGTGTCGATATTTTTCTTTTTTGTTTTTAAAAAAATTTCAAGTTCCATAAGCACGGGATGAGTGCTTTAACACAAAAAAAATACCTTTCACGATCAGACAGGGTTTTTTTTACACACTGTACTTGCTTTTATATACATTTTGACAACCTTAATGTTATTTTAACTGTACTAAATCTATACACAGCCTTAACGATTTTTAATTATATATAAATAAATAAATATTATTTATATAAGTAATGATATATAAGCGACTTATTATATTTATAAGTTACGTAATCGTGTATGTTTTCCTCTTTTGATCCCCCTGCAAATTCTGGAGGACATCGAGAGAGATCCGACTCATACAGCTATGAGAGGGAAAGAGGTATCCGATAATTAGTTGTCGTCTTAGTTAGGTGATTCGTGTAGATCGGATCGTTATTAAATAAAACTTATTTAAATTAAGTTTTCTTCTTCTTCTGCTTGCTATGGGGCTTTTAGAATAAGAGTTTTGATATGATCGCTCAGTATAAAGAAAACATATGCCATCGACCTAATCTTATGGCTTTCCTTACAAACATTAAAGCAGTACGACTGTTAAAATGAATATTTATTTATTCAAACATTTGTTAAGAATCAAAAAAAACTTGTAAAGTTATTTCAGTGCCAAAAATTATGTTGAATCATAGTTAGTTTTCATAAAGCTTAAGTATTTATTAGGTAGAGCCTTGTTACGTTCATTTTTGCATGTTTTAAATGTCCTATTTAGAACTATAAAATTTTTAGATTTTCCATATTTGCCTATAAAATTATTATAGTAACGCTATTAGTAGAGAAAGTAGGGAAGAATCAGAATAACACGTCTGGCAACACGTCGCACAAATTATTTGAGTCTAAACTTAGTTTTACTGGAGACTTTTCTTTACTCTAATATAAAAAATACAATCTATATTATCTATATTAATATTATAAATGCGAAAGTTTGGATGTTTGGATGTATGGATGTTTGTTGCTCAATCACGTCAAAACCACTGAACGGATTTGGATGAAATTTGGCACACAGGTTGGCTGGAATAGCACATAGGCTTTTTATCCCTAAAAAATTAGTCGTTCCCGTGGGATGTACCAAAATCTTTTATAATGCAGCGGGCTGCACGCAGCAGCTAGTAAATCATAAATCTAAAAGAACGTTTTATAAGGCTTTATTCTACCCTAATTATATCTGTTAGATTTATCTTTTTTTTTTTGTAATACACTAAACAATAACGAGTGCAGAGTAAAACAGCGTCAAATACATTTTTAAGATTTTCATAATAAAATAGAAAAATTTGAGATAGTCCTCACTTTGTTACCACAATCGTTTTGTTTCTTAACTTCATAAAGTTAAACCATTTTAAATTATTAAATTTCGAGGAGGATCACTATTTAAATTATTCAAATTTCATCAAGGATTAGTGTACATGTTTCTATTATAACTTTTCATTTCATTGCATATTTAAAAACATGTTTAAAATTTTCATACTCAACAATCTATAAATTTCTTCCAGTTAAATTGACAGACGTGTTGTTAAATATTCCATTTTATGTAGAAACTTAGACATAGTTTAAAGTTTTCATTTAAAACATAAATTATGCTATTCAAATATCTATTTCCAATTAATTACAAACGTTTTCATTATTGTCATAGTTTCCATTTCATTTTCAGTACAAGCATCTGGACAAGCATATTAGTCTCGAAGCAGCTCATTTTTCCAGATCCATTATTTAGCAGTCATCGATGAAGCCCTTTCAGGTTGAAATCATGTCAAGGTTCCCTGTTTTGCTTGTATTAACCATGCATTGTCGCTTTTACTAACGAATATACCCAGTGTGGGTCTTTCTATAAAGTTTTCATAATTTTGTCTCATTAACGTAACATACGTCACGGCCATTACATAATCTGTTGGCTTTATTTGGTCAAATTTCGTAAGTGTAAAATGCAGCAAAATCAATTGTGTCTACTTCTTACTTCTTCACAGCAGCTCCACCACCTCCTTCTCCAGCTTTGGAGGTTGTTCCGTGTCCTGGAAAAATTCGTAACGTAGTTGTGGAGAAAGTATGATGCAGACGTCTCTTTGGCTTGTGTCATAGTCCGGGTTTTGTAAGTGTATGCCCATGTGTGATATCAACGGTTTTTCAGCATTTTTGCCCAGTGCATGGTGTTGCAATTATTATAATGCTTTTTTGATCGAACTTAACAAAATAATCATGTCTGTGAATTTTGAACTTATATCTATATGCTTTTTAATTTGTACGATAATTATAAGAAAAGGTATTTGTTAAACCTCTATGTTCACGCCAAATTACTTACGGGGTGGGATGAGGGAGCCAAGCCTAAAACATGATTTGCTTTAATTTCTTCATGTTAATTAATCTTCTCATACAAACATCACAAGATTTTTGATACCTTCCATGAATACTCCTAATTGGTTCAATGTAATCCGGCCTAGGTTTTCGTCTATATTGTTACTGTTTTTTAATTTGGCATATTAATTTCTCGTTTTTTTTTTTGTAAATTTGAGGTAATTCCCCATTCCATTCTTTATTTTTATACCCACGTTTTAAAAAAAAATCTTGACTCCCTTTTACTTTGTTTTTACTTTACTATTACAAACGAGATCTGCAAGTGCTGTTCTTTGTATTATTTTTTAAATAGCGTTAAATTCTTTAATTATTTTTTAAACTTACCTGATTTTCCTTTACATATGATAGAGATGAAATTTGCACAAAATAGTGCAGGGCAAAGTAAGCACACTAACTTACTTCGTAGAATTATACTGAATGCTATATATAACGACTTCATCCACTCTGTTTGGTGCATACTGTTTTCTTCTGTATTAGCGAAATACCATTTAAACCTCCCAAAATTACCTTCAAAATATTCAATTTTATCCACTTTTCTGACATCATGTGTTATCACTTTTTCGCTATTCACCTGCAATTACATATTGCATAGCATTCAATATACGCGGATTTCATAATACCTAGCAGGTGCTCCTTTTACTCATATCCAGTAAAATATCCTAAAATTTCTCCTGCACCTCTGTTAAGTGCTTTCCCTCAACTCCACAAAACATTAGGAAATCTTTTATCCAACTAGAGATGATTTGGTTACTATTTTTATTCACGTTTGTTTTTCATATTTTTGAAATCACTATGCCACAATAGATTAACATCACACCATTTAAAACGAGTAAATTTGTTTTTAGTGGATTTTTGCTATTTCCCCGTATAACGTTATTTTTATTTCTTTTTTATTTTGTTTGAATCATATTTCTAACATTTTATCTTTCAAATTGATCCCAAAGTTTGTATTCATAAAAAAGTTTTCTTGCAGGTGTAAGTAGATCAAGAGCGCCTCGAGTTGAACGACTTGAAGAAGAGTACTATCCCCGAGATCAATATCAGAGGTATCTTCGGGAATGCCCCCGGGAGTACCACGAGGGATACTCACATGATTATCCACAAGCAGAACCTTATGAGCGGGAAGTGTACGGGCATGATTACACGCGCGATTATGCACGAGATTATTCTCGGGAGGGATATTCAAGTTCAAGAGATGAAAGGGCTCAAAGATCGCGGGATCGGGATAACTCTGATGAATATGGAGCTTCCCGCCGCGCACTAAACGCAGTGTAACCTGTCCGCTTTTCACTTGCTCCACCCTATATCCTAACTCGATAGCCTACAGGCTTACCACATTTTTGCCAAATATATAGCTTAACTTATTTAGCTTTTAAGCCAGTGAAACTAGTGAGAGGTCGGTGTGTTTAAGATATTTAACCATCCACCACATCAGTGTTTTTTAGTAACTGGCCTTTTTTGAGCACTCGCCTACTCCGAATAGTGTATTTTGCAATGACTTTTTTTAGATCTTTGAACTTGACAGCTAATGCTTCAGCTGGATATAGTGTGGGGCAGAGTGAGACCGGATTGTAACTTCAGGTCTTGGTGTTTCAATGTCGCGCATTCCTCCGGTCCGATCCGGTAATGGACGCTATTTCGATTTGCTGAGCTTAGTGGCACGCTTTTGCGACGTCTGCAATGTATGGAATGTGGAATTTCAATGATGGACACCTTAAGTTAGGCCAAATTAAATGCCGTTGGGTTTGAAAGATTCAACTTCTAAAAAGCACGAAACTTTAGTAACCATCACCTTTTCAACCAATTTGTCGTTACAGAAAAAATCACTTTCTTGAAGACTCATTATATTTTTTTCAAATTAATCAATAGTCAATAGTGTCACGATATTGACTAACGATATTTACTAATTCATCTTTAAATATTACCAGGTATAGTTGAAATTACGGAATCTGAAAAAGGGTACCTATAAACGGCAAATCGGTGTTTGTTGAAATGAATTCAAGACGTACAAGGGCTTTCAGTTATGTGTCTGTGTAAATTGTCTGAATGTTTGTTATTGGGGAGATTTAGTTTTAAGGTACCGCCAGCGCCAGATGGTACAAAGCTCGCGTCGAATGTGTACATTTTGAATAAACATAATTTTAGTGCCGATAGATATTATTATCCGTTTACCATTTTTTGAATATACATAATCTTGTAATTATAATGCATCGTCTGTACTTCATTGTTGCAATCATTTGTAAATAAAATACTTTATATCTATGTTGACTTTTATTTCCTTACATGGCAATATATAAAATTTCTTGGAATGACAGTGGCGCCATCTGTCGAAAATTGCTCGTACCAACTCAGAAAGAAACCTTCGTGGGCTCATGCACAATAACTTTGCTAAAGATCATCACATGATCAAATGCATTGTTTATGATTCTCTAAAGGACATACAGACAAACATTTATTTTTATATAGATAGATTCTTACAACTCTATGTGTATTTAGATATTTTCTTAGAGGTCTCCATGCCCAATGGGTTCGGAAAAACCTTCGCAAATAGTTAGTTTTATAAAATATTAACTTAACTTATTTTTTTATAATATTAACTAATCTTTTTTAACCGACTTCCCAAAAGAAGGAGGTTATCAATTCGGCTGTACTTATGTTTTTTTTGATGTTTGTTACCTCTGCCCGCTTAAGATTAGCAGCGTGTGATAACGTCGAGATCGATAAAACAGGTTTGGTTTGAGTTTGACCAATAAACCTCGCGCGTCGCGTCGAATAAACAACATATAAATTCTTTTTATTGGTCAAATCTCTTTTGTCGATCTCGACATTATCACACGCTGTGTATCCTAATTCCTAAGTCGGCAGAACTCGGTCATTTAACAACCGATTTTTTTTGTTTGGGAGGGTGGTCCCATTGTAGTTTAATCAGGTGCAGGATTCTGGAGATACAGGAAATGGGAAGTCGGTTGCTGCAGTTTTATTGCGTCTAAAATATTATAATTAGGTACAGTTGCAAATCAATTATTTACTTGTTTAACCGTTTCTTTGCTCAGGCATTCAGCACAGGCACCAAATAAGTAACTAAAGCCGATGCCGAATCTTATGAGCCGAATAGATTAACTACTAGATTCTAGTACTAGATCTGGATTCGATCCCCGAATCAAGCACAAATGTTTTAAGGCTATTTTGAGGCCATCCTCAAACATTAAAAACCTCGCACAGCACCACCTCCAGACTTCGGGGTGCTATTAAGGACTGAGGTTGCCGGCCTATACACACAATACGCTGTATCACTTCGGTTGTTATGCGGCGATGAGAATCACCAACATTAATTATCAATTTTAACAATAAACAAATCATTTAATCGTCGTAAGGGTCAGCTCACATTGATGCAGAGTCAAACGAAGCGACGCCTCATGTTTTTAATCTTTAAAGTATATTCATCTCTATTTCATCAGTTAACATACAAATTTGTTTTATGTATTTCGCTCGATTCTAAAAAAAAGCATCAACTTCGGCGTCTTTGTATTTTTATAACACAAAGGGATTTGACCACATTGTATGGACTGCTGGGCTCCATGTGACCATTAACTCAGCTGTTTATTGACTGGTATTTCATATGCCTGATATATAAACAAAATTATTTATAATAAA
>DWBA01000136.1:0-16469 GCA_018236825.1 Apodemia zela | reverse complement strand
TGTCTATAGGCGATGGTTGACTCTTTCCATCAGGAGACCCATCTGCTTGTTTGCTATCTTATGATATAAAAAAAACACATGTCAAACTGATAACTGCCTTTTTTCGTCGGTTGATAAAATTTAACCTTGATGAAAAAATACATTTAGGTAATTTTGCTAATCACATGTTTTATTCAGTTACTGTTTATAAATCGCATATAAATTAATTGGAATTTTAATTACAATTTAACTTGAAACAGATGTGTGTTATTATTGGGAAAAAGGCTCTGGGTGATGTTTATTTCTGTTTGAGAATTCCTGCGTTATTAATATTATTACGTTATAGCTTGATCATATGTAGATTAGACAGAATACAATAGGCCGTACGATCTACCATTCCGCCGGCACAAATAATGTGAGCTGATAGCTATACTTGGCGATAGGTGGATCGGGGTTTATAATATACCATTAGGTAGATCGGGGTTTATTATGTTCTGTCTCATTGCGCGTTACCTTATGTAGTAGATCTGTATACTATTCATTAGATAAGGGTTATTTAGTAGGTATATTTGAATTTTTGTGATCAGTTCTTTTATTTAAATGACTCAGTTCTGGAAGTTTTTTACCTTTTTTAGATATTCTACGTTTTGGTAACTTGATGATAAATTTAGACAATAAAAGTATTTCTTTATCTGTATTGATTTTTATCAAAATGTTTGTACTTTATTGTGTGTTTTGTTGTTTTTTTTTCTATGTTAAGTTCTGAAAAAAAATCATATTTTTATAATATTGGTGAAAAAGAATATATATTTAAATATATTATTCAATAGACAATTTGCCTCTAAAGTAATTCCTAATGTTTTTCCTGTATGAATTGCACTAATCAAAGTCATTTAACATTGCATATGACACCTATAAGGGTGTCAAGGGTCATAAGCCAATGATCTCACACTAGAATCAGTGGCGGGTTAATTAATCAATTCATGTCTCAATGGAACAATATCACAGTTAACATCAGCAATGCATGTGGGTTTTAAATTAATTTGGATACTATTTTGTGCAGATAATATTTAACTGAGGATTGGTTGTAGAACATATGATTATATGAAATGTAATAGAATTAAAAAAGTGTTGGTAGGGTCAGTGTCAGAATTTACCAAAATCTGTCTGAGAATACATTTGGATATTTACCTGTGGAATTTTTTAATTTCACATACGTTTTTTGAGTGAAAATTATGGAAGACATATTATAGCTGAATGCGAAAAAATATGAGCATTATTGATAATTTTACCTATAGTATAGAGTTATCTGTTAAATGTACAATAGCCTTTTAGATACTTTAATATAATTTTAACACAATTACATTACATACAATTAAATCCATTAAAAACTTTAATTTAATTTTAATGTTACTACTAAATCTGTCGGAAATTTTATTTTAATCTTACAATTAAATCGATCACAAAATAACAGTATTTTCATCTTACTATTTACAGTGTTAACTTGATAGTTTTGTTTAAAACCAGATGCATTGATAGTAATAAAATAGATATTTTCACACATCCAGATTTCCAGAAGTGTTGTTTATCAATAAAAATGTCTAAAATAGTCCAATAATATACACTCTTAAACATCATCTATTATTTAATCTCATAATGTCTTCCATATTTTTCTTAAAATGATCTAGAATATAATATGATATGAGTTATGACTTATGACCCTAGAAGACCAAAAAATATTTCAAATAAATGATATCTTATCTTATCTAGAATAATAATTCTAATAATAACCCTGACCAAAGATTTATATAAGCATTGCTGCGCTTTTAGTAGACAAGATGCTCTAACCAATCAGAATAACTTGAGAGTGAATATTTTGCGCTTGTGGTTGCAAGTAAGAACCCCTGAATCTGAATCTATAATGCTATTGTATAATAAAGTATAAAAATAAATAAGATAAAGACTAAAAATAACGATTAAAACTAATCAAAATGGTTCACATTACAGAAACCTCCGCCTGGTGCTGTCAAGGTGATGCCGACATCCCCCGAAAAGAAGGAAGAAAAGAAAATTACTGAGCAGACGAAACCAGCTGAAAATGGTAGGTTTTTTGGTTACTACTGTCAAATATTTGTTAATGTATGTTTCTATAACAGTTGCTTACGAGAAATAATTTTATATTACTTTTTTGTTTCATAAGTTAGCAAACTAGCAAATGGTTCTCCTTATGGCAAGAGATGTCGCCATCTTTATGAACATGAAAACCATCGCCTATGAACACGAAAACCATCGCCTATGAACACGAAAGATTTTAATGGTGCATTGCTATCAGTGTGGCTGTTTGACTATTTATAATTAGTTTTCTTATGTTACTACTTTAAGATTTGTATTTTTGTATGTATGTTTGTAAAGAAAATGTACCGAAATGCGTGTAGGAGCCTGGGACACATAGTAGAAGTGAAACTTACCCCTCTTCAAAGAAAAATATATATAAAAAAAATATCAAAAAAAATTGTTTTTTTTTTAAATATTTTTCAACAAAATATATTTCAAAATAAATATATCCTCCTAAAATAAAAAAGTAGAGTTCATGGTTTTTCTAATGTATTTTTTTTTAAATTGCCATGAAATTGTGACCGTTAAATTCTGAAATGGGTCTATAGTGCTTTAAATTAATGCTATATTTGAGGTTTCAATTACTTTTTTGTTATAGTTTAAGCGGATTTCAGTAATATTCTTTGTTTTTTTTAAGGTACTGATACGTCAAGCGAACCAGGCATCACAAACAACGTTGATACTCCTAAAAAATCAAAAGTAAGTAGCATTTACAAAATAACACATTCAATGAAGTATAGTAGATTTTCAATATTATATCATCGAAGTAGATTTTTGTGTATACAATCTTAATGTAAATACTACATGTTAGCGCAGAGCATGTGCATTTTAAATGTTCATTTCGCACTGAATGTTGTCAATTGAGATATCCAATTTGCAATCCTAGAGCAATTATGATACACTTATAAAATATGATTTTGTATGATTTTTTATTTTATTTTTAATCCCTCTTCCCCAATCAGGGAGGCTTTGCGCTGTTTGGCGGCAAGAAAGAGAAGTCACCCAAAGAGGAAAAAACACCCAAAGAAAAGTCACCTAAGTCACCCAAAAAAGACAAGTCACCCAAGGAAAAATCTCCAAAAGAAAGAACTCCGAGAGATAAATCCCCTAAAGACAAAATTAAAGATGCTAAACCTAAAACTCCTGTGCTCGAATCGCTTAGTGACAGTTCCAATCTTGACAGCTCTGTTGATAAGAGTCCTGTTAAAGGTGAAGAAAAGCCAAGCTTCACGAAACCATATGAATACACGGACACTGAGAAGAGTCCAACTCGAAAACCATTAACGAAAGGTGCATTTAGTTACGAGAGAGAACCTATCAATGACGAAAAACAGCGTGCTTTGGATGAAAGTCAGAGTCCCGGAACACGTAAGGCTGGTCTTGCTTTTAACTATGCTCCTGGTGAAGATAAGAGAGTGGCTGAAAGCGCTGAGAAGCGTAAGACACCAGAAGATTTAAGTAAACTCAAAACACCTGGATTAGACTACGTGCAGTCTGCAGCGTTGAAAGAACAAGCTAAAACTCCAAAACAAAATGTTATAGATCCTACCCTCGCATTATTAGATGCAGAAAGGGCGCATCACCAAACACCAGTTGCAATAGCTCCAGTAATAGTGCCTAAAGATGATAATGAAATTAATGTAGTTATAATAACTGGTAGATTAAATCCAAAAAGTAAGAAGCTGGATGATGCCAATGGTACAGTACTTGTAACGAAAGGAACAATCAGTGCAAATGGAAAAGTGCAAACAGAAAAGGAATTGATTAGTACAAAATCTGGTGAAGTGAATTATACGGATCCAGTAACAGGAAAGCAGGAAGTTAAAACAGGTCATGTCGATTCTAAAACAGGGCATATATTATTCACTTCCGGGGTGATTGATCCTAAAACTGGTAAATTAGATCCAACATTAGCCCAGCAATACTGTTTCGTTAAAACTTCCGAAGACAAGGTTGGTGCCAAACCAGGCCGGGAAGTTATGTTGGTAGTCATCACTGGAAAATATGACGGAAAACACAAAAAATTAGATGCAGTACACGGACATGTTGATGTTTCAAAAGCCATTGTTGCTCCTGACGGTACCGTTACATCCAACTATGGTGTTATTGATTCTAAAAGTGGTAAAATCAGCTATATTGATCCTAAAACTGGAAAGCAAGAGCCGAAACAAGCTTATGTGGATCAAAAGACGGGTAATCTCCTTGTTACGACTGGCGTATCTGATCCCAAATCAGGAAAAGTTGATTCCTCGTTGGGACAACAGTTTAGCATTGTAGAGAAAGATGCTTCTAAAGCAAACAGGGAAGTGAGACTAGTAGTTATTACTAGCAAATATGATTTAAAGAATAAAAAATTAGATCCATCGTTTGCTCATGTGGATTCCATCAAAGGTGTCTTAAGTGGTACTGATGGCAAGATCTATACGGAGTATGGCATCATCGATCCCAGAAATGGAGACATTCAAGTTACTGATCCGAAAACTGGAAAACAGGAAATTAAACAGGCTAAAGTGGACCCTAAAACGGGTAATATTCTTTTACTTTCTGGAGTTGTTGATCCTAGGACAGGGCAACTTGATACAACATTAGGTCAGCAATATAGTATCGTAGACAAACCAACAACGACATTCGGGTCAGTGCCTGGGCGTGAAGTTCAAGTAGTTGCTGTAACTGGAAAATATGATTCTAAGAGTAAGAAAATGGAAAATCCTAACGGTTTTGTGGAGACATCTCAAGCCATTATTGCCGATAAAGATGGAAAAGTCCACAGCAATTTTGGAATATTGGATCAATCTGCAGGCAAAATTTATTATACAGATCCTAAATCTGGTAAAAGGGAATCTAAGCCGGCTACTATTGATATGAAGAGTGGAACCTTCCTTATTACGCAAGGTGTTGTTGACCCTAAGACAGGAAAAGTAGATTCATCATATGCCCAACAATTGGCAGTGGTTGATAAAGATGCACCTAAAGGTATTCCAGAAAGACTCGTAAATTTGGTTATTATTACTTCTAAATACGATCCTAAGCACAAGAAATTGGATATTTCTAATGCTCATATAAATACACTGGCTGGTAAATTAGATGATGATGACAAAGTACATACAGATTTTGGTCTTATTGACCCAACTACTGGTAAAATAACTATCACAGACCCAATAACCGGAAAGCAAGAAGTAAAGAAAGCTACTGTGGACCCCAAGACGGGCAATTTGCTACTTACCTCTGGTGTCATAGATCCTGTTTCTAGACAAGTTGATCCTACCTTAGGACAACAATATACAGTTGTTAATAAACCAAAAGACACTTTCGCTTCCATGCCTGGTAAGGAAGTACAACTTGTTATTATAACAAATAAGTATGACACTAAATACAAAAGACTTGATAACCCTAATGGGCATGTTGAAATATCACGCGGTATTGTTGCAGATGACGGAAAAGTACATACTAACTTTGGTGTTGTCGATTCAAAAACTGGTAAGATTGAACAAAAAGACCCTGTTACAGGCAACTTTGACATAAAACACGCGGTTGCTGATCCTAAGACAGGTCATCTTATACTTTCATCTGGAGTTGTTGATCCGAAAACAGGAAAAGTGGATCCATCTCTTGCCCAACAGCTAAGTATTGTCGATAAAGATGGAAAACCACTTGAAAGAGAAATTCATCTCGTTATAATTACTACTAAATATGACCCTAAGACAAAGAAATTGGACCCAACCTCTGGTCACATTGATACAGTAACAGGGACAGTAAGTTCCGACGGAAAGATACGCACAGAACTCGGATCTATCGATCCTGCTACTGGAGAAATTACAATAACTGATCCCAAGACTGGAAAACAAGAAACAAGAAAAGCTCATGTCGACCCAAGTACTGGACACATGTTGATTACTTCTCAAGTGATCGACCCGAAAACGGGTAACGTAGACCCTACACTTGCTCAACAGTATAGCATAATTAACAAACCGGTAGTACCACATGCTAAACCACATTCTAAAGGAGAAGTACGTCTGGTAATAATCACAAGTAAATTTGACCCTAAATCTAAAACTGTTGACGCAGGGGCCGGTAACATTGATGCTTCTAAAGGCTATGTTAGTGCGGAAGATGGAAAGATTCATACAGACTTTGGTATTATTGATCCTAAATCAGGTCAAATACTTTACAAAGATCCTATTACTGGAAAACAAGAATTAAAACAAGCAGAAGTTGATCCTAAAACTGGAAATATTATAGTTACGTCATCTGTAGTAGATCCTAAAACTGGAAAAGTGGATCCTACATTTGCCCAACAACTTATTATTGTTGATAAAAAGAATGTTCTTGCGAAACCAGCGATATCACAGAGATCTAGCATATCACCAAGCAAGCAAATACCTTTACCTGTCAAAACTCCGACTACAACTCCAGTACAAACACCACTACAGTCACCTCTTCGCACGTCTGCACCTATTGCAACTCAAGTTCAGAAGGCATCACCTGTAACCACGGTGCGAGCAATGTCTCCTACTAAACCCACTACTGCACCACCTGAACCACCCAAGAAGAAAATCGTTAAGATTATGGTAATATTCACAAGAATAGATCCAAAGACTAGAAAACCAGATTTCCATACAGCAGAGGTTGAGCATCTAACTGGCATTTTGGATCCTAATGGTCTTATTGAAACTAAATATGGTGTTCTGAATTCCAAGAAAGGAAGTATGGTTCTGACAGATTCTGCAGGGCAGAAACAAACTAAAGATGGTTTTATTCTTAATGAAACTGGACAAATATTTATTAACTCCGGTGCGGTTGACCCCAAAACAGGAAAAATTGACTCTAATTTAGGTATGATAATGAGCATAGCCAAACAAGACGATCCTGTAGTAGAGATTACAGCAATTACAGGTCCTGTTGATCCTAAAACTGGAAATGTTGATATTGAAAAAGGCATTGTTGAACATACTAAAGGAAAGGTTGATGCTGAAACGGGAAACATTTCTACGAAATATGGTGTCATTGATCCAACAAATGGCGTAATTTTTGTTACCGACATCGCAGGTACAGACACAAAATCTATAAATATCGATGAAAACAATGGACAAATCACTGTTATTGGTGTAACAAATCCTAAAACAGGACTGATTGATCCCAAGCTAGGTCAGATTTTAGTGGTAGGAAGCCATATAGATCCAGTAGTTGAAGTTACAACGTTCGTTGGTAAACTGGATACCAAGAAAGGTATCATTGAACCGAAAAATTCACTTATCGAAAGCAGTACCGGGCAACTCAATCCTGACAACAACAAAATTGATACAAAGTATGGTCAAATCGACTTGGTTAAGGGGACAGTTACTTATAACGATCCCAAGACGGGTAAATTTGAAAGCAAAGATCTTAAAGTTGATCCTGTTACTGGCCAATTCTTATTACGCAGTGGTCAAGTTAATCCCAAATCTGGTAAACCTGATAAGGATATTGGAAGGCTTATGTGCCTAAGAATAATTCAAACCAAAATCGATCCAGTATCTGGCAAACAAATTGTTTCAAACGAGCCAAAGAATGTTAAAGTGGATCCAAAAACAAATCAAATTTGGATCGCTGGTCCGAAAGACCCACAAACGGGAGAAGTTTTGTATACCGCTGGACAAATCGATCCCAACACAGGGTATATCATAACTATATATGGTCGCTTGGACCCTAAGACGGGTACTATTTCTAGAGCAACAGATATTGACAAAGCTCTAATCAAAGTGGACCCTGTCAATGGACAAATTTATACAGCAACAGGAGAAGTCGGCGAGGATAATCAACCTTTATATTCCGCATCTCAAGTGGATCCTGGAACTGGTGAAATTTATACAAAACTAGGTAAAATAGACCCGAAGACAGGCAAACTCATCATTATCAAGATATATATAATCACGCAAAAAGATGATAAGGGAAGAGTTAAGGAAATTGATCCTAAAGAATGTACGATTGATGAAACAACTGGAAGAATTATTACGACGAAGACAGTATATGTATACCAAATTATTGATCCAATTACTGGCGAGACTATCGACGTTGATCCAGATGATCCAAGATTGAAAGGTGCCCGCACTACGGTGACTCAAACCATGACATTATCCGGCAAAATAGACCCTGTTACTGGAAGAATAAAGACTGAATACGGTGATATAGACCCTGACACCGGCGATATAGATCCAAGCACAGCTGTTAGAGATCCCGTGACTGGGCAATTAATCTTGCATTACTCTCAAATCGACCCATCACATTTCGAAGATAAGAGTGGAAACTATACCATAGAGAAAGAAACTCAAGACCTACCAGCCAATATTGACATTCAAACTGTAAATACGCATAAATTCTCAACATTTGGCAAAGGCGAGAGTCCAGCTCGAGGAGATGAACCGAAAACTTTCACAGAGTACACAACAAGTGAGCACATTAAACATCAAGGCTACGTCTCATCCACCCCCTTATCCTCAAAGATTCCAATTTCACAGCGAGCCAAAAAGACTCCAACACCTCCCGTAGTCGTGAAGACTACAACCAAACAGATTCTAACAAAGAACGATGAGGGTGTAACACACAACGTCGAGCAAGAAGTCGAAAACCTCGGGACCGGAGAGGTGACCTTCTCAACTCACACAAACAAGGTTCGTTTTTTTTATTTTAGAAAAAAAGGCCATTGAGACGCCTCCCTTTAATGTTGTTTTATTTTTTTCTTTTTTTAAGTGTGTCTCAAAAGCTTGAAAGCTTATTAGTAACATTTATGTTAGCTAATTTTTTATTGTGTATATAGTGATTGCATGTCCCTAACCTTTAACTAGGCGGAAAGCTTAGAGCCGATGGAAGGGAAGAGTCCGTACGTGACTGCGCGTGCAGTGACTACAAGAACGGCGACTACGCATCACGATCTCGACACTAAAGCGAAAACACAGCAAATGGAGGAGAAAACCGTAGCGCATACCCTTACATCATCAGCCACGAGGCAAGAACAACGAGTTTTGACACAGGAGGTCAAAACCACGGTGACGACGGGCGATCAGGTAAGAATCCCTTTCACTCACTTTATAATCCATCCATAAACTGGCATGTTGGTTTGTTTTACCAGAGTCATTTCTTTTGGATGTTTTTTTTATTTCTCCTTCAGCGGTTTTTGCATTTTACTGTACAGCCAAAGAGCTCGTGAATTTTATTTGTGTTAAGTTGTAGTAGTTGATAGCACAATGCCAAGTAATTATATAACTTCTAGGCTATTTGCTATAATTGTGCGATATATTTGTGTAAATTTTAATGCTTTTTATCTAAACGTTTTTTTATCTGACTTGACAGCACATTATGAAAACGACTTGGAAAAATGAAATATAAAAACATTATTTTCTTGTAGGTACCTTAAATACTAGCAGTGGAAATAAATCAAATCAATTCTGGCGATAAGGATGTCAAATCCGTACCTGATTAATTAATGTGTACACGTTATTGTATCTATATTATTCATTTTAATTAATTGGAAATTAACAAATTTTTAGTCACCGATGAAAATGTTTTCTCAAAACGCTTTTATTTCTTCTACTAGCGAATACTAGGACAGTGTAAACCCTGAAATTGGCTAGATTTTTTTAAAATTAATTCAAATTAACGTATTTAATTTATTACGTTGCATTGCATTATTCTTATCACATATTAATTGAAGTTGTAACAACATTTTACCGAAAGCATTGGCAACTAGCCGAACTTCTATTTGTATAGTCAATATTAATAAAGGCATAATTAGTAGCGAATAAAATTTTAAAATAGTTAAGAAAATACACTTCAAAAAATAAGTTTTCGCAATTATCTTTTTAAAGTAAGAAATGGTTGTACAGTCCTGATTAAACCAATACAGCTAAGAAACTAAATAAAAATAATAAAGATGTATCTAAGAGTAGTCGATTTGTAGTTTTTGTTAATTGTAATTACACAGATATTTGCAATAGGAAACGGTGCGCTGTCTTTCTAAAACTAATTTAAAAAAATCGATATGTTTTGCAAGCGTATTCGTACCAGATCAGTTTTTTTACGCTAAATAATATAATTATCTTTTAAAAATATCAAATGCGTTAAAACTTATGCTTTTACTTGACATACGTGTATTTATATTATTCCATAAAAGCAATATGAATATTATAGACGTTTTTACTTCAGAAAAGTGCCTCATTTTGGCAAAGCGAGTGTAGAGCACTGCCACAACCGCTTCGTGTTGAGGCGTGCAATAAGGATTCTAAACAAATATACAATTTAAGGTTTCTCATATATGCTTAAAATCTAAAAACAAAATTAAGGTTTTAAGCTTGTTTAAACACTCATAAAAATCACGAGCTCTTAGACTATGATATATTTATTGATATAACGAGGGGCCTACAGTGACGCTTTGTAGTAGTGGTATTTAAATATTGTTTGAATTTTGTCGTCTTCAATTGCTTTAAAAATAGGATGTCAAAATGTAATTACGATTGAAATAGTACTTCCTAAAGCTGTCGTGATATAGGTATATAACTTAAGTAACATTTTCATACAATTAATACACTGTGTTAAAACTTAAAATACATTTTAATGCAATTCGATAGGTAAAATAATTTGGTTTTTATATTTTTTATCTCAAACATAAAGCTATTTTAAACTGATTTGAATAGTTTTGTTAAATATGTAGCAGTTTATTATTTATGAATTATTAAACTTTTAAATGATGACTACATGAAATAGTCTGAAGAGACTTTGTCGACTCGCTTATAAACAGCGTGATAATAAAATCGACCCGTTTTCTCGTCATTGAAGACATTATCTCTACTCGCATTTGTGTTGAACATGCCATCCGACATAATTTCAACCAAAAAAGGCCAAGTCACGACCTATCCGATCCTGATGACCCTATCACCGCCTACACTTTACAATTTACACGCACATGCCAAAGTCGCCGCCGGCAGCGACTCGGCCGACTGTCTCGGCATTAACGAGTCAAAGTGTCATTAACGAGTCGAAATCTTGATGCCACTTACTCTCCCACTTATCGTCAAGATACAACCCCAAGCCGAGGTTCGGCCTCAGCAATAACGATTAAGTACATATTGTAATGTGCAAAGTTGTCTTTTAAAGGCGGCATTGTTTTTCCTATCTTAGCGACGAAAAATTTTGTCTATTAGAATAACCGAGATATTAGTTGACGACGAGAAATATATCTTCTCTCATATGTTTATCGTTTGTGGGCACTGGGCAGTTACAGAAAAGAAAGACATTAATTTCATGGCCAATGAGATATTTAGTACATATTCCTTATATACTACCTGGCAGACACTAGGCTATTAAACCTACTTTATGACGTCGAATTGAAAATTATAAAAAAAAAAATTACTGCCGTATATTTAACAAAACTATTCAAAAATGTTTAAGTTAGTTTTATCTTTAAGGTGAAGATGTTCAACACATTTTGGGGGAATGTATCAGGAACGCAGAAAACCGTACAGGATTTGTTAATTTATACAAGCTAATTAAAAAAATGTAGGTTTGTATAATAATGTCTTAGCTGAGCCAATATCTGGCGCAGCTAGGACACTGTATACATTTATGTAAGCAACATAAAGGTACGGAATAAGTTACAAAGAGACTAACATTTTCATTGTATGAAATAAATCTCATTAAATAAAAAAAACTTTAAGGTAAATATAAAAAAGGGTATAAAAAACACTTAATATTAACTCGATATGCAAAAACCGCACTAAAAGCATGTTTGGATTATGTTCTAATTTGACTTTTTTGTTTTTCTACCCCACCCCTCATGAATGCAACAACATCCCTATTAACGCATCGTGAACCCCACATCCTTGTGATAATTTCTGACGGAACGGTCATACTCTTAACCTGTTACCAACATTGGGTCATCAATGCACATTTCCAACCCTCGGCACATAGCTTACTAGACGCGGTTCAGAGAGTTCCCTGAGCAGTGGCGACTCTGGTACGCCGATCGACTTCGAGGAAGGCTCCGGCGAAGGACATTATTATGTCACCGTGAGTATATGCTACTAATATTTAACAATAGCGTAGACTTGGCGAATAGAACAGTCCGGATTCCTTTTTGAAGACTACATCAACTGCCTTACCTTGAGAAAAGGCTAATACATGTGGATGGATCATTCTCACTAGTTCCACCGACAAGTAGTTCCATGTAAGTTTTTTTTCTCATTAGTTCCATGGGCCTTAATAATGGATATATGAAAAACAACAATCCCGCTGAGTTTCTTCCGCCGGATCCTCTCAGTGTGTAGTCTCAGGTAGTAGCTTAAAAGTTGTTGACGCATCAAAATAACTTGTAAAAAGTTTCATTGAATAAAGTATTTCTGAAAAAAAAAGTATCTTCACACCCGTATACCTGAGAAGGTAGGCAGAGGTGCAACCAGTGCACCCACGATTAGCCGAAGATACTCGGTCCCATAATGTGATAGGTGGTAAACCTATCGACAACCAGGCACTAAGCCGATTCCGGGCAACGTTGTTTTTATCAGAAAACTGAATAAACACATTTTTTGAATTGCCCGACCCGGGAATGGAATCCGGGACCTCATGTGGTCAACGCCGACACCGGAATACTAGACCACAGAAGCGATAATGGACAAAGCCAATGGAACTACTGAGAAATAAAATTCTCACTAATTGTCAAAGGAACTAGTGAGAATGATATACGTGTCGCTAACATCGGGACTATTAACTAGGTGGTAGAGTTCTGCAACGTCCCGACTGGGTTTTGGTGCCACCGCCTTACCGCGATAGCGTTAGTACTCGTCACTGTCACGTTCTGGTTTGGGGGTAATATAGCCGGTAAACTTAATGCTAGTTGCAATATCAGTCCACCACACGAATAACAACGCACCATTTACAATTTTGGTGTCTATAGGCGATGGTTATCTCTCCATAAGAAGAGTCGTCTGCTTGTTTGCTGGCTTTTGATATAAAAATATCAATAGCTTGGCTGGTTAACCACAATTCACTGTCGGTTGACACTTGACAAGATTGATACAAGTATTTTACATATATGTAATGGCTATGATAGAACCAGGTAAAAATCTATTACATTCCCAACCTACATAAACATCACCTATAGACACCAAAGATGTAAATGGTGCGTTGGCATCCGTTTAACAGGGATGTACAGATTTTTCATCCAATCCGAGCAGCCGTTTCAGCATGAAAAAGGTACTAACATACACAGTGTAATATATACACACTGTGTACATATTATAAAAGGTAATTTTACCATTTAAGTATAATATTTTCTGGGAAAATCTGATTTCGATAAACGACTGTTGAATAATTAATTAAGCTGTTTACAAATGGCAATTGTATGTATAGGTAAAATACTCGCATTATGAAGCTACAAAACAAGACGCATCTGATTGTTCTATACGCTCTGTCTTCCGCTAAAACACATTCACTGTTCACTGTTTCTAAAACTAAAACACTGTCACTGTTCACCGATCTAAATCTAAAACTGGTTTTACTGATATTTGGAATGCAATTTGGGCACTATTTACGCAATATTAGTTAATGAAACATGTGACATTTACAAATATTTTATATGGGATCATCGTTGAGAATAATAAAAATTGAAAATACTGGTATTTATTTTATTGATTTTTTAGAGTAAGCTCTTTCACTGTTTCACAATAACAATATATTAATTGTTTTAAAAAAGATGTACGGTGTTTAATCTTATAAATCAAAAGTCCTGACTCCTGATGATGCTCTAATAAGCGCAAACAGGTTAGCTTTAAAACAAATATAATTGTGAAACAGTACAAGAGTTTACTTAGAGAAAATTGGTAAATACTATTCTTTTTTGTTTTAACTCGCCACTTTTTTTTACAAAACTGGATTGACATACATGCATTCAGAAGTTTTCAACCTACACAATATCACGTTTGGTAAAATATATATTAATATATCAAAATTTATACATATCTCTTATATACAGGATTATAACATCACCATAAATAAGGTAAACTATGTAATATGATTTAAATATTAGTTAGTGATGTTTTGTGGAGTTATTTTGATAGTGGATTTCTTTAGGTGATTTTGTCATAGATTGCATGTTTAGTGATTATTTTACAATTTTTAATTGTGTTAATTTTTTGAGATAAATATTAGTGAAAAACACCCACACACACACACACACACTCACACACATAGAGAATAGAAGCATGTATTACATTGAATGTGTACGTGCATGTCCTTTTAGTTTTTACACGTTGACGATGACTATTTACTTTTCTCTTTGCGTTGACGGCAATGATTTTATTCTTGTGATTTTTCAGTAGTACCTTCACGCCCATATCCCCGAAGAGGTAGGCAGAGGTACAACGAGTGCACCCACGATTAGCCGAAGATACTCGGTTATACAATGTGATAAGTGGCAAGCCTATCGCCAACCGGACACTTTTTGCGTGATTAATGTACAAATTATTTACCAGACAGACAGATAGACAAATATTCTAATTTGCTTCTGTTATCAATCCTTGAACCGACCGAATTAATATTTTTACGGAAATCATTTTTGTAGCCTTTTATTATCTAATATATAAAATTCTCATGTCATATGCTTTAGTTACCATACTCCTCCGAAAAGGCTTGACCGATTTTAATGAATCTTTATATGTATATTCAGTAGGTCCGAGAGTAGTTTATCTATTTTTTTTGTGATAAAATTTGGGATGGACCACCCTTATTTTTTTTTTGGATAGATATATATATTTTTTTTTTAAATAATAAAAATCTTTATTCAACACCTTGTTTATAACAAAAACACGTAAGGCGATCGGTGTCTCCTTTTAAGTACATGTGCACTTGTGGTAGGAGGCACCGCTCTTCCGTAGAATTCTTATCTATGTTAAGGCAATCGACACACCGGGGACAAAATTATTTTATTACTTAAAATTAAGAAACATAAATTTATCAAAGTCATATGTGTGTTTGTGTGCGTGCGTGTATGTGTTATTTTGTGTGTGTTTGTGTGTGTGTGTGTGTGTGTGTATGTGCGTGCGCGTGTGTGTGTAAGAGTTTGTAAGAGTTGAGTGTGAGCGTTTATTGAACCATGTATTTATTATAACATTGATTATAATAATTTTAATATTTTAGAAATTAAATAATATGAGAAATTAAAAAAGAACTCAAAAACAATTCAGTGAAACGACATTTTTTCTAATTACTTATGTACCGATCGAATCCAAAATACAAATAGCTCTTTTCCTTAAAACTGCGTACAATACCCCAAATCGCATCAAAATCCGTTATAGTTGACGAAAAATAAATTTGTTTAAAAAAAATTGGTTGTCTGTAAAGTTGTTTTACAGTCGACAATTTTACGCGATAAAATTATACCGATCGTGCCTCTCTATCACTTGTTTCGCGCTCTCGCTTGCACGCTCGGCTCAAGCGGAACGTGGCACTTTTGTGCATGCAGCCAGCGTTCATCGTGTATGGTTACGTACATCGATGATATAAAAGGGCCGACACGACATTAATTCGAAGAATGCGACACGGCAAGCGCGAGTCGTTTAACTTAACCATCGAAATAAACATCGCGCAACCACTAACTTTACTGATTTATCGCCTACTCCGAAATAAAACTAACTTTGTACAGGATACTAACTGGTATCCCATACACATCGATTAATAAGTCATTATGACGCCAAAAGATTGTAATATGTATACATATTGTACGGAAAAGGGCAACTACAAAGATTGTTACTGTCATCTTCATAGTAGGACCAGCCTTTCAAACCGGTGGTGCCTTTATTATTTCGACTATCTATATTTTGAACTTTAAATATTTAGTTTGTTCCTTATTTCTTTATTTGGCCAATTTTATGAACCTGAAAATGTAAAACCGTCTTTCTAAATAAAACTCTGATTGGCGTGTTTAAATTAATTTCTCGCAACATTTTGCGTGTCCCCTGTTGACCGGCACTGCACGTGTCAGTGGTCGGGGCGGTGGTAAGCAGCGTGTGGTGTGTGGTCAGGTGGGCAGGCTGCTGCTGTCGGTGTGCAAGTGTGTCCGCGGGCCGGTGGCGGAGGCTCTGCGCGCGCCCGCGCCCGCCCCCGCCCCCGCGCTCGCGCCCGCTTTACCGCACCTCGCTACTAAGCACCAGATCATCGCAGGTACCGCACGAATTATAATTGGGTTTAATGACAAATTTTGCGCAGGTAAACCCGTCCAATTTACACTATCTGAGGCAGGGCTTGAAGTAAACGTGTGCAGTGGAAGCGTGCTGGGCCCATAACCTGAAGTAAACGTGTCGGTAATTCGGTGCAGACTGAATTTAATATTCTACCCTCTTACATAGAACATT
>DWBA01000135.1:0-16496 GCA_018236825.1 Apodemia zela | reverse complement strand
TGCGCAGTCAGGTTCACTAACCACTCGACCAACTCGGCGGTACGGTAATGGTATAAGAAAGAAATAAGTCAATAACTTTGATGAAACGATAATAATAAATAAATACTTAAGTAAGTGTTGTGTCCCTCTTAAAGAATTAATATCTGCCTTCCTGCCAGGCATATCGTAAATAGCGAACAATTGGCTAAACGCGTCACTACCACTTTCTAAAAAAAAACTTTTGTTAGAAAATGTCTTTAGACGTTAAGTTCGTCTGTTGTATGTTTTGTGCAGTAAAGATTATCTATTCCTGTCGCAATAGTGCGCAATAATCTTTATTAGGTCAGTAAAATATGGCGATGGGGAGCAGAACTGGAATGCCTATAGATTTTCGGTTCACTCTGCCTATCCGACAAAGGAACTGACGCGATGACACTTTTTTCTTGTATCTCATTTTATAATCATTCAGTATAAATATTCGCCTATTGTGTAATTTCTGTGGCATAAAATAAATATATGCACAAACATTAACTAAGATTTGAATGTCAATTGCCTTAAAATATTAGGTTAGATCTCTCTATGATAACATCTTTGATAATATTGTCAAAGATTTGATCTACATAAATCCCTGTCCGATTTGTTGACCGAGACACTCAAAAACTTAAAGCAATTCAGTAAATAATTACAGTATATCATATTTATACGCACTCAATGAACTAGAGCTTTTCTCTTAATTAATATATTTTAAGTGTACATAAAACGTGTATTCGTATATGTATGAAAATACATAGTATAGTTTTTTCCATATGATGTACTCTCCCTTGACCTCGGCCCATGACTCTGAGATCTACCATACCCACTATGCTATTCGTAATTTTACAAATTCATTTAATAACATTTTAAATTGAATTTTTATTCTTACAATACCACTGAGCTTAGAAAAGTTTTGTAAACTTTTTTCTTGAGTATTAATGACATAACATACTGATGTGCCAATGAATTCGAGTGGGTTGGTTGAACAAGGTCAATGCATTACTAAAAATGACCTTATCATGTGACATTAACGTTTTTATCTAAGGATTACGGTTATATCTTTTGTCAGAAAATGCCATCTGCATATTTGCCATCCTATGCTACAAATAATAGTACATCTACATTGTAACTAGAATAAGTAGACATTTATTTGAGATGCACACTACACGAAGCAAGCAAAAACAAAAAAAGGTATAATAAAGAAGAAGAGATGTAAAAATAACACAAATACAGTAAATAGTGGTGATGAAACGCGATGTTTCATGGCATACCACTCAGCGTATAATGTTTTAATTGTACTTGTATATCAATCCCCCGTGTTGCTTCGGGCTCCTTGGAAGAATAGACCAACTGCCGTTCTGCCAGGCAGTCGTAAAAGACGACTAATTAGCTATGCGAGTCACTACCATCGTGGCTAATAGCCTTACCCAATAGCTCCTGCCATAATAGCGTCAGTGCTTGTCACTGTCGTGTTCCGATTTGGAGGGTGAGGACTTATGCATGTGGCATTAAGACCTCGCTACAAGATAGCAACACACCATCACACCATTAACATCTTTGGTGTCTATAGGCGATGGTTGACTCTTTCCACCAGGAGACGCATCTGCTTATTTGCTATCTTTATAAAAAAAAACAATCTCAACCCCGATTTTCAGTGGTAGCCAGTTACACGAAAAAAGGCAGCAATATTTTTGGCGTCTGTTTTCACCTCGTATCCTATTTTAAACACATAATATAGAGAATCTATAAAAAGAAGATAGAGTCAAGTACACAATATAATAAATATTCTAATTTATAAATAGTAATCAATATTTTCAGTAATTGAAATATAATACACAACTATGTCGGAGTAATTTGGAAATTAAATATTTGGGTGATTTTCTAGTATTTAATAGCAAACAAGCAGACAATTTTTCTGATGGTAAAAGATGATTACCAAATGTTATAATAAGGCGTGTTAGCGATAGTTCTCTCGCGAGTCGTGACTTTTAAGTGCATTAGCTTCATACGCAAATTTACCTGATTAAATATCTGAATGGATTGGTAAAGTGGAGTAGGTATAATTAATTTGTGGGTATAAAAATAGTAAGATTAATTTGGTCACTTCTATGATGACTACGAGGTGGTAGATTTCTGCAATAACAAGGCCTGATTGTTATCCATTGCTCCATTAACCCTTGCTGGCATTTATCAATACCTTAATTAACAATATTATAACGTTTCCACGAAATTTTGTGTATGTCGGCAGCCACCACTTTGCTTATTCTTATCGCCATTAGGTATGTATAATATAATAGTATATATTATAATATACTGCGTCATACAACATTATAATGAATATCGTAAAATAATCAATATAATATTTACATAGCTAAATTTTATAATGTAAACGGAATTCATTCGTATCCTTGACCTTTTGTGTCAAAAGCAATATATTATAGTAACAACAACTAATACGGTAATTCACAGTTAGTTTTATAAAAACAAGTAATATTAGATTTTATGATGATTTTTAGTGTATTAATACACATTGTAGGCAATATTTTTCCAAAATATAAAAATTAATGCGATGTTTCATAAGAATTTAATAGGATATTTTTCAACTTTCACTAACAAACAAAACCTATATTAACATTTTATCTGTTAAAAACTCACACTAAAATCTAAAAATGAAATCAGTTAGGTTTTTGATTTAGAATTCAATTCATATGGAGACAAATCGGGTATGAAAGTGATGTCTCAGGACTGATCTGAACGCGAGTAAGTGGCAGGGGTGCAGTATATAAATGCGCGCGGAACTACCACTCTGACATAGTTATAGAGACACGTGCTTCTCTGCCGCACGAAAAAAAATCAAAATCAAAATGAAGCTTCTGGTGAGTTCATTGATTTAAATTAACACATTTCTAAATTTCACTTGATATTTATATGTGAATTGTTAAATTTCTTTTTTTTTGATTAATGAATAATAAAATTTAAAAAAAATAAGTCGAAGTATTATAATATATTATAATATATTACTATCATATATATTTTACCTATTGCTTTTTTATAAACGTTGAAATCTTTCCGCAATCATCAGTTGCAGTAACATGTATGAAATGAGGTCATTAGATGGATCGGTGGGTGAACTTTGACATTACATTAAGTGCTTGGTTCAATTTAAAGCATTTGTTAGGTGGTTTATAGACACGCCTTATAATCGAAACAAGGTAAAGAGATCATGAAAATACGTTCTTTTGTTATTTAAAACGGTTATGATATAACAACACAACAAAGCTAGTAAGATGTTATGAATACATTAAAAAAATATTTTTTGAAATTTTCATGACAAAACCTCTATTTTGGGGCATGGCGATGCTTGTCTATATTTTATGTAATAGGAATACAAAAGATCTGGTAAGGCGGTAGTACGAAACCCGACCAAGATGTTATTGAACTTTACTACCACGTTCAGCATTCTCTCGTATTTTACTAGATGCCTCGCAGTAGGGCAATTAGTGTACTCATGAAATATGGCCCGGATCAATAGTATACATTTTTTAATGTTTGTTACCTCAGAAGTCGACCATATTTTACGATTTTTTTTGTATAGTTTACTTTCCGTATGGTCCAATTTAAATTTAGTGGCAACGGGAAGTCGTTTGTTGTAGTTTCACTTCGCAACTTAAAATTATGTTTTTTAAATGATTAAAGTAATACAAATTTATAACAAAGTATTCTAAAACTGTGTTTTATAGTTTTAATAATTAGATTAAAAGAATCTCATTCTAACATAAAATCTATTTTTCCTATTAAATTGACTGCAAAAGTTTTTCTTACAAACATTTTAAATTTGTGATGACGAATTTCTTTAATATATTTAGTTATTTTATTTATTAAGTAGAATAAAAATAATGTTCATACAATGCGCACACTTCTATGCATAGTAAAGTTATTCGGACATTACAGAAAGTTCGAATAACCTTACTATGTATATATACATATGTGTATATATATTATATATACACATATTTAAAAGTGCGTGGATGTGAGTTTTTTAGTTGTGAATAAAAACATCGTCAACTGTACAAGTGCAGAGTTATATATAAAACACAAAAGTAGCAGCAATAACCAATTATTACATGATATAATCGCTAACACTTAAGCAATATATGCTATACATACATTAACTAATTATTATTCACTAACTTGCCTCTGTAAAAAGTTAACATAATAATAACAGTAATTGAAACAGTAAAATCCATTTAACATTACGTGACTTATGACTTTATTCATTGAGCCGACTGTAATTGGCTTTTTTATGTAGGATATCATTTCTCACTAAACGTTTCTCCTATTTAATTACTTACTAAATAACCTAGTTGAGTCGCTGTACTTGCGTCTCCGTCATCGCTACTACCCATTGCATAACATTACTTTCTGGGTCGCTATAAAATTTGGGCTATGATAATATGTTAGCTGTCGATGGCGTAAAATATGGATGTTTCAATAACTCTTAGCACACTGATATTGTCACCCTCGGGCAAGTATATGATATTTTTACTGTAAAATAAAATGTTTTATTTTTATTAAGCAAGTTCTAGTGAATATTTTAATATATAATGTCGATTATGGTATTCAATAAAATAAGATTACCTGTTACGTTCTTGACCTTGACATACAAAACTAGTAACCTTTCTTAAAAAGCGATGAACCGTTGAAATATTCGATACGTGGTTTTATTATAATATATTATATGAAGTTTATTAAATCTATACTACTAGATAGGTGAGTTTATACTACTAGGTGGTCGGATTTCACAACGTCTCACCAGGTTTTTAGTACCACCGCCTTACCAATTTCTGCCGCAATAACTTCAGTAGTTGTCACTGTCGTGTTCTGGTTTGGAGGGTGAGGTAGCCGGTAAACTTATGCATGTGAGATTACCATACCGTCACGCAAATAGCAACGCACTAGTAACATATTTAGTGTCTATAGGCAAATTGTTGTCTTTTTTAATCAGGAGAGCCATTTTTTGTTTGCTAACTGTCTTATGAAATAAAAAAACTTTGACTGTTAGTAGTCTCTAGTATTAAGCCTATTCGGATCAAGCCATTAGGTCACAAGTTTAACTCTTGGTTCGCAAGAAACGAACGATAGGCCTTCTTATATCTATAAATACGGTAATGAATAAAATGCGGCAGAGTTGTGTTGTGTATAAAAATATGAAATTGGAATCCAAACTTTACCATATTACCGCCTGATCATTCCTCATTAAAATAGTTTGTATCATCGCAAGTTAGGTCATAGCTCTTGCGAGATAACAAAAGGCCCGAATGAACAACCTTACATAATATCATTGTCGGACAAGAAAGTACTTATAGGTAATGCAGCCGAACCGTGCATAAATATACTTCAATAAAAGAATTCTGTTTGTATGTGTAAGAGTCAATGCATGTTTTACGCTGCTCGGTTTCGCACTGGCTGTGTTTCGAATGAGATGTTGTAATAGGGTACTATTGTATCTGCCTCATCTCATCTTACGAAATCATGAATATGATTAAACCTCTTCTGACATCATCTTGTCATTAATGGATGTGTAATTTAGTAACTCTTCTTACTTAAATGTTTACTCTTCGTAATTTCAGATCGTCTTGTCTGCAGTACTTGCAATTAGTGCGGCTATTCCGCAAAGAAAAATATCATTGAAACCTGACCCTGCAGACCAGCAACCAGCTGAACAAAATTATAACAATTATCAATCACAACCAGAGTACAGGCCACAAGATTTCAGACAATCCCAGCCAATTGAAGATTTCAGACCAAAAGTTCAACTTGATACAACAACTTTTATACCAATCATTCGTTTCGACAAGGAACAAGGCACCGACGGCAGCTATAAGACATCGTACGTTCTAAATTTTTACTAGCTAAATATTTTGAAATTTTATAAGATTTTCGGCATTCTAGATAAAAATACATGAACTATCAGTTCTCGAAACACCGTCCTAACCCAATCTTAAACCTTGAATTGATGATATATTTTAAATTAACTCAAAACAGTCGTACCACCTAAAGACACATTTTAGAAATTTATCGGCTACACATAGATATGGATATTATATAGCAGTGCCGAAAGCATTTTCTTCGTTTTCAGTTCAGATACAGTTATGATTTACTGTAAGTTATAAAAGGGTCGGTTCTCTAGCCTATGAGACGTTCAGTGTATACAATATTTTGCGGTCACACATGGCAATTACCGCCTGCCGCAACATATTATTCTTTAAAATTACGGTGGTAATAATATACTATAGGTTCTAAATGAACAGATCTTAAATAAGTCTAAGCTAAGAGGAAATCACATTCGCTTATTATATTTTGATATACGATATCTTTTGAAGTGTATTGTATTTTAATATTATGTGTTTAATTAGCACCAAAGCGGTAAAAAATTCTTGTAATATTTCATTCAAGTATAAAATCGAAAAGAAATATTCACTAAGGATCAAGACGGTATTGTCTTTTGATCAAAGATCTATATCTATATCTTACTATCCACACCTAAACATTATTAGTTGGATGTAAGTAACAGTCCGAGTATAGAAATTAACAGTTTCGATCTTGATATGTACCTTGGTCTCGTCAGTGTACTCTAACAAACACCTAACTACAAACTGCTTGGGTGGTATATACTACTACTATATAAATGTGAGTTATAATGTACTAGTAATTTTCAATGGTAACTCAAACTTATTATCATAATTGGTGTCTTTATGCGATAGTTTCTTTTTCCCACCAGGAGAACCATCTGCGTTAAAACAACAAAGTTATTATTATATTATTTTTTTCATAATATTCCAGATATGAAACCGGTAACAACATTCAAGCCCAAGAAGAAGGATACTTAAGACTTGTTGACGGAGGCAAAGATAATATTTCAGCATTAGTTCAGCAAGGTTCATACAGCTACACAGCACCCGATGGCCAACTCATCAATGTTGAATACGTTGCTGATGAGTTTGGCTTCAAAGTTAAGGGAGACCACATCCCCACTCCACCTCCCGTATCAGCGGAAATCCAAAAAGGCTTAGACCTTATATATGCTGGCATCAAGGCTAACGCGGTAACTAAATATATTTTTCTTTCTTAATTTTAGCAAATATCCTATATAATCTTACTGTCTTAAAGTCTCTTACTTAAAGTCGAGTGGTTAGCGAACCTGACTGCGCATCAATGGGGCCCGGGTTCGATTCCCGGCAGGGACAAACATTTGTGCGATGAGCATAGATGTTTGTATTTCTGGGTTTGGGTGTTTATTAAATATTGATGGGCAACAGGAATTTACGAAAGAAGCATTAGTTGAATTAAAATTTAGAGCCGAAAGATACCCTGCAAAGCAAATATATTGTACTTTGGCTATTGATGAAATTAAAATAAAAAATATTTAAAGCGGTTGACCTTGCAGGCCATCCCTAGAACTTTCCGCTAAATTGAAGTATTTTAAGCTTAAGGAAGCAAAAAATATACCTAAGAACTCTTTGAGCTCAAAAATCTAAAGTTTGTAAAAATTACAGCATTTTAATAATAAAAAGATAAAAATTTTAAACATTTGTTCACTGTAAATAAATTAGTAAAATAACGGTGAAAAAATATAGATATCGAAAATGTGATTTTTGTCATATCACTAACTTTTTTGCGGTGTGGCCAACTGTTTCGAATGCGGACAGCCTATTTTTTTGAAAAAAAATCCAAATGTTTCTGAATAAATATACTCGTAGTTAATAAATTTCATATAAAATTTTTAGCATTTTAAGTTCAAAGACTCCAAGATTTACTGTTTACAATAACCTATTCGATGAACGCGGATCCATTAGATATAGGGTTTAATTTAAATATCCGTCATTATATCATGCAATATATTAAATACAACAAACATGAAAAATAACATCTGAAGACGTGAAATAAAATGAGAGCTAGATAATAAACCCATTGCTTCATAATTTACCTTAATTAGACCAACTACATTTTGTTGGTAACACTGTGCATTCATGATATTTATTAGCTTTTTTGCAAATTTAGTAACTATTTAGCAAAACTTGGACACACAGGTGAAAAGTAATGTTATCCTTTAGTGAACTGGAGGTTTCTAATATTTTTTTTAACCAAAAAACACTACAATTCGGCATTTTTGTCGGACATCTTTCGCGTGCATTGTGATTTGACAATTGGCGCGAGACGTGCGGTAACTAGTTTTATATAAGAAATATGACCGTCGGTCTCGTACTTTTGACAGAGGGCCCGAACGCCCGTTAGGGGCTACTCCGGTTGGATAAATACTCGAAGGTTTGGAGGGTTGAGGTAGCCGGTATACTAATTACCATACTTTTTGCACTTATGCACGTGGCATTGCCATCACGCCACACGGATAGTAACACTTCATTACAATCTTTGGTGCCTGTAGGCATTGGTTTCTCTTTTTATCAAGAGAGCCATCTGCTTGTTTGCTATATAATGAAATAAAAAAAACTATTATTTTTTTCCGCTTTTTACGTGGTGATTTTTACGTTGTTTATACTACCCTACCACCATATTTTTGTGTCCAAGGACATTGATGACAACCGTGTGCACTTGAAAGCGTACGTGAAGCCATCGTGAAGCAACTATCCGATCCGGACGTCTGTAGCGAGAACTTGATTTGATTGGTGGAATTGGTCCACCGGACCAAATTCGAGCGTGTGTTAGTACTATTATACTTAGAAATTGAACTCGAGACCTTATGATCTAAGCCGAACAAACTCATAAAACAATAAGATAAATAATTTACAATAATAGGAGGTTTTACGCAAAGTTCGGCGCAGAGGGCGCATCGGTACAAGACGTAGACGTAAACAAACCGCTGTCATTGAAATTTACAATGACAGCGTTGTACTCGTTATACGTAAATAGATCGTTGTAGTGTGAAGAGTATATTATAATCACTACGTTTCAAGCACAGAGTAGTAAAGAGAACTAAATTGTTTTAAATATAATAAAATGACATCCGTTGCCCTATTAAAGGTGAACGATTTAAAAAAACTGCTTTGAGAACGTGATGCGAGTTTGAAGGGGAAAATAATTTGGAGAAAAGGAACGGTTTCCTCTCCGCTAGTGCTGCACTCTGGCGTGATAAAATTGCAGTAATGTCTCCTATTCACAATTTAGTGCATAATTATAATTTATAATTACTAATTTAGGTATAATTTCCAAAAATATGTATACAACCTTAAAGCTTGCAAAACAATAGTAGAAAATGAGTAGAAACAAGATTATATTTTTGCCTCTAGTTATAAAATATATTACTTATGTACCCTGAGTAGATCCAGCGCGGGTTTTTTGAAATTAAGTTCTGATATTTATTTAATCGTTTTCAGCTATTAATATTGAAGTTGCACAAAACTTTTAAATTTGCAAGAAGATATTATGATGTCAAAAAGTAAGAATGACCTCGGGTATTACTAAAATAAATAGTCGATAGCTGATACTACTAGTTTCGAACCTTGGCTAATTTTTATATGGCAACAATATTACCATTTGGACTTGCGAAATGTGAATCATTCAACGAATGATCTAACGAATGGAACTACATTTTGTCGAATAGAGAATATGGCGGTGCTAGACAGGATGTGCAGGAGCTGATAAATTTTGCGATAAGGATTAAAAATATCTGTCGAAGATTTATTAGCTAAAATTTTGCTAAATATTTAATTTCACGCAACTATAGTAGTGTTTTTCACATTTTATATGAATTTGAATAAGTTTATATACCAAATTGCGATGAAAACCATTACTTCATTGGAGGTGTAAAAATAATTGTGATAAATATAGCACATTATTTCAGGTAAATTTGTTTTAATACTTTTATATAATTTAGTGATTATGCTACGCGTTGGTTATTACAATATTTATTCTATTTTATAATTTGTCATTCAAGTTCAGAAGTGCCTGTCCCATTTTAAGTCATTCGGAGTACCTACCTACCACCGAATTATCAGTGTTTTCTATTAGTTTTTTGTTATGTTTCTAATATGGAATATCTATATTTCAACCTTGATAAAAGGTTTTCACATGACTTAGGCGGATGATTGACTTTTTAAAATTCTTTGTCCTAATATCACGTGTAGGGTAAATCGTTTTTATGGGGTCAATAACTCCTTATTTCAACCTATTTTATTTTTATACGAACGTTGGTAATGTGAACAAAACCTTGTTTGACTTTTGTTGAACACCATTGAATTAAGTTTTATTATATGGGAGGTAAATATTTTATGAAAACGTTTAACCTTATGTTTACAATATATTTAAAAGTAGGTATTTTGATTGCATGTGCAATATGCTTTTCATGCATTACCTGATGATCTGTAGGTACAGATCAACGCAACGAGATGAAGGGCGAGGGGTAGGGACGGGCGGGGCGGGGGCTCGTCCGGCAGTCAGCTGTGCAAGTGTCATGTTGTCGCATCGCGCCGTGGGAAGTGGCCTAAATTAAGTCCCCTTCATTTAATTCGCAATTTTTTTTCTGGATTCATAAGACCCATATTATTATATTAGGTCTGTTTTTATTATGATTAACATTAATTTTATGTATTACCTTATTTTTATTGACAGTTGCATTTGTTCTAACATAGTTGTGAACAATGTGATATTTGGACTAAAGTTTTATGGACTAAATATTTACACACATTTCATAATTCAAATTTTTATATTATTGCTTCTATTTAAAATAAAAAACGGTCAGATTTTATTTTGACTACAACATATTGTCACATTGTTTGGAGATTCGAAAAATTAATTAATTTGGGTAATAAAATTGTATGTTTTTGGTCAGTGTAAAATGTTACATAAATATTGATTATTACAAGTGCTTAAATGCTGCCAAAACACATAGGGTGGTAATATGTGCTTATGAGACTTCTTAGAGAGACCAATATTCTTTTAGTTTGATTAGACTAGTATTTAGGTACGCTCTTAAATGATTTCACTTGCATAAATATCTTTAAAAAGGCTTAATAAGAAAATAAAAGATAGAAGGATGTTGTGTAACAAATTGCTAAATTATCTCTCCTGTATAAAAGAAAAGAAGAATTTAAATTAGATAATTTGAAGATCAATCTACTTATACTTTAAAAAGGAGTAAAGACAAAATGGTTTAATAATTATAAATACATATACATTACTAGTTGACCCACGCTTCGCCCATAGTAAATTAGCATGTCATCAAAGTAAGAAATTCCATACAATGTTTCCCTTTTTTGAAAAAAAAATTTGTCTGTGTGAGCTTGTCTTCAACCTTGTTAACATTCATCAGGTTCAGCAGTTTAGCCATGAAAGTGTGACAGACGGACAGACTTTCCAATTTATAATGGATTAAAAATGTTGCTTTAGCTTATAAAATGCTGGTTATCTTTAATATTAAACCACACCCAAATGTTACATTTTGATAAGTGTCACAGCTATAATAGGATTTCAATATTTGTGAAATTATTTGATCTCATCTTGTCTCAGTAACTGACAAGATATATATTTTTTGTAACATACCTACCTAAAATAATTCTTTTAAAAATACTAGAACATCTTCATCTTCATGGTTCTATTTTCCTCATAAACTCATTCCTAATTATATTGATTTGATCTTTATTAATAAGTTATATAAAAAAATAGTGTTAAGCATTTCCTATTGTAAGGTTTGCGTTGTATTGAATGTTATCATTGTTACAGGTTGTGTGCCTAGCATTTACCATTGTTATGCAATCAACAGTTATCAATAAAGTTTCTTTATGGTTTTTTGCAATACTCTATCAATAAATGCAGTGCGTGTGTTGCAAATATTTAATCAATGTTTGATTGGACTTACGTACGCAAATCACTCATTCAAGAAAAAAGGATTATTAATTACATCTTGTATTTTTTTTAAATTGTGCTGCTATTTTTAAATGTTGGCAACAAATACATTAATGACATCTAACTTGTACACAAACTTTTAGTAATCAATTGTGGCATAATATTTTATAATCATTATAATATATCATTCAGTGAGTCAGTATAAAATTGTTTTGTACCTTATTTGTTATGTCCATTGATAATTTTTAAATTGACTAGTTAGTGGGCAGTAACATTATTATGTTTATTAACAATCAAGTCTTGTCAAATTTAGTATAACTTAAGAATATTTTCTATTTCAGAAAACTTTTGGGGTCATGGCTACGCTTATTCAAGAAAATGGTATTAAAGGACTTAGTAAAACAACACATGGAGTTTCTAACCATGGAATCCCTGCACATAGTGTTCCTAGTCATATGGTGCCTGACCATGAATATTGTGAGACCAGTAAACCAGAACCAATACAGCAGCCATGTCTCGAGTCTGGAGACATAACAGAATCACAACCGAACGCACAAGAAGATGAGGAAGAAACGCCAGAAATAGATATAATGATAAACAATGTTGTGTGCAGTTTTAGTGTTAAGTGCCACTTGAATTTGAGACAGATTGCATTAAATGGTGTAAATGTTGAATTTCGTCGCGAGAATGGGATGGTTACTATGAAGCTACGTCGTCCGTATACGACGGCATCAATATGGTCATCTGGGCGCATTACATGCACTGGTGCTACCAGTGAGGATCAAGCAAAGATTGCAGCTCGTAGATATGCCCGTGCATTACAAAAGCTTGGGTTTGAAGTGCGATTTCGTAATTTTCGTGTAGTCAATGTTTTAGGAACTTGTCGAATGCCATTTGGCATAAGAATTATAGCATTTTCCAAGAGATATAAGGAGGCAGAGTGAGTATTTTGTTTTAATATAAATTAAAATTAGTTATGTAAAATTTTCATGTTTAACTTTTAGAGAGCTCTTGAAATTGATGCTAGTTACAAGAGTTGGTCTGGACCCCTTTGAAGAATCGACAATTTGCTAGGAAGTTTGTAATAGGCGAAAAATTTACCATGCCACTGCCATTGTGATGACTAGGTGTGAGAGTTATGCAACATTTCAAAGGGTATATGGTAGCACTACCTTGCTTATTCCATGCAGCAATAGCATCAATATCAATAGCTTGTCATTGTTGTGGTCTGGTTTGGGTGGTAAGGGAGCCGATAAAGTTATGCATGTTGTAGGTATGTGTTATTTCTGTTATTGTAGTTGCTAATTTCTAGGGAAATGTTTAGTCACTGGATGTTGAATATTGTCATATACATTATGGTAAAGTTGGAAATTGTGAGCCACATATCAAAACAGTCCTAAACAAGTGATGTAGATTAAAAAAAGTGATTTGTGATATAGCAGGATTTAAACATCAAAGTGTTGGTTTTATGTACTTTGTTATGCAATTAGTGTTTAGGTAGAACTTGTTTCAAAGTAGTCTATATTTTATAATTTTTTGTACTGTAATAGTTTTCCCCTCTTTAAGAGGCAGTTTTTGCCAAATATTTAGCCGCTCCATAAATTGGACTACATCTTTGAACTAAGTATCAAGACCTTGTAACTCTTCAATAAAACTAACTTCACTATCGGAAATTTAAAGAACAGTAACAGGTCTCAACAAATTTCCTTATTTTAAATTTATACTTCCTGAAATTCTCAAAGACTTACAAGAGAAATATTTAGTGTTATGAATTATGGTGATCTTATTTCACTATTGTTCCTTTTTTTTATCATATTTTGCGAGTTTTTGTGATATAGGAAAACACCATCAAGTATTGCCATATTCACAAATTTAACTAAACGTTAGGAATGAACTGTTTCACTAGAAAAATCTCATTCTTAATGTTGACGTTAATTGACTGACTGACTACAATTATTTATTGATTTATATTTATGCACAAAAAAAATTTACCCGGGGAAATATAATGTATTACAAATAGAAAATAAAAGAGGTGGTGCATCTTTACTAATAACAGAGTAACTTAAACTATGGCCCATTATGAACAATTGATATATGTATAAAGATGGCACTAGTAGAAATTAACTAAATTCAGTAATTTGAGCACATTAAAACATGATTGCATCACATCAATCTGAACACTGAAAATCCAATAAAACAACTTAAAAAGGACTATAATACAATCCACTTAAACTTAGATAAAAAATGGGTATGGTCTTGCAACTTGACATTAAATAGGCTTTTGATATTTTTTTTTTATTTATAATCAAAACCACCAACATTTTCTATGTCTTCTAAAGTAATCGTGTCTTGCTGGTAGGGTTTCTTGTGTGAAACAAGGCAATGTCTTATCAATTATCTTATCAAAAATCAGCAGCTATGGCTCTGTTCAGTCCTCTAACCTGTGGTATATAAATATGTCTCTGACCTGCCATCCACTGGTGCTGTAACAACTGCAACACATGTGCTACATAGCTAGCTTACTTAGCAAGTTACAGAGGACTTGAAAAAGCCAATAGTAAGCTTCAACTGGTGCTAGACAAAACCTTTGTCTGGCTGTGTAAAATGGCTAATTTGTGCTAGGATGCAGAATTTAAAACACACTTCTTTTGACGACAGAAAACTATTTGAATATCGAATTTTACCGGAACAGCCTATTTGAGTCAGACTTAGTGAAATAACTCGGCTTTCACCTTGACAGATGTTTTACTTGAAATAAGCACATATAAAACTCATGTGATATATAATTTATACTTTCCATCGTCGGCGCTTGGTAAAACTCTGTCATAATGATTATTTTAAATTTAAACACTTGTACTGTTCCACTTAAATTTAAAATAATCAAAGATGTTGTATGGTTATGATAACAGTACAAGTGTTTAAATTTAAAATAATCAAAGATGTTGTATGTTGTATGGCGATGGTTGTCTCTTTTCATCAGGAGAGGAATCTTTTTATTTGCTATCTTATGATATAAATTAAAAAAAAACTACGATTCTTCGTACACTACCAATGCGCACATCAACGATTATTTATTCCAGAACAATCTACAGTTTTTAAGCATGCCCCACATATTCAAATAATGATAAACAATTAATTTTTAATAACAGCTAATAAACGAATATTAAAGTCCGCCATTCGCTAAAACACATGGCAACACTAACATTATTAACAATTTTCACCACTTACAACATTAAGAAAGCTGAACCGTGCAATGGTCTAATTGGCCCGGCGATTCCGCGGCAAAATATACCCGTAGAGATAGACGGGCAATTACAAAATTACCATTTGCGACCAACCCGTATATTGGTCGCATATTTTAACGGTATGCGTAGGTTGTGGCTCCAAACCGGACGGTGACATGTACAGTCATATACAAACAATGAAGTCATAAAAACACAAGAAGTTTCACTGCTTTGCTCGTGTTATGAAGATGGGAGTAGTTAAAGATACCAATTTCCTATCCCCGAAGAGATAAGCAGAAGCGCAACTAATGTACCTGCGATATTTTTTTTATACTATAGTAAACAAACAGATGGTTCTCCTGATGAGAAGAGATAACCATCGCCTATAGACACAAAAGATGTTAATAGGGCGTTGCTAATGTTGCTATCTGATTGGCGGGGTCAGAATGCTACACGTATTACGCCAGTGGGAAACGTCAACGCTATTGTCAATGCTGACGCTATACAGTCCAATGATGACAAGTAGTTAACCTTTCGATCGACAAATCAGGCACAGATCCAGTCTGGAAAAATCATATTTTCCAGAAAATAATTTTTTTTTTAATTTCTCATGATTCAAAGTTATGCGAAAATAAATTATCATACGTTACGAACATATACACAAACATCCATAAATACATATACGACTGGAAGTCGTAACACTTATTTTATCTTCCATGGAGAAAAAACTTCAGCAAACTTTTATGAACAGAAATAGAATTTGCGATTAAAATGTGTTTGAAAAAAATTGTGATTAATTTTTACTTATTAAAGTACTAGCAGTTACTCGTGGCTTCGTTCGCGTGACCAAAAATCATTATCACCCTTTGCTCAGTCGGGTAAAAAAAATGTTTGTCACTCCTGGAATTGTAGCTTTCTAAAGGTGAAAGAATTTTTAAAATCGGTCCAGTAGTTTCTGAGCCTATTCAATGCAAACAAACAATCAAATCTTTCCTCTTTATAATATTAGGATAGACTAGCGGCCCGGGTACGTGCTTCGCTACGTATAAAGTAAAATTTTTACTATCAACACTTAAAAAAGTTTCAATTTGACAGCACAACCCCATCTGAAAAAAGGTTCAATTTGACAGCACAACCCCATCTGAAAAAAGGTTCAATTTGACAGCAAAATCCCCGCCAAAATCCCCATTTACAAAATGATCCGCCAGTTATTGAATTATTTTTTAACTTCCCGCTACGTTAGTACTAAGTATAAGGAAGTTACTGATTTTGCCCCGATTTTCCAAAATCGATTTTTCACCGGAAGTCCACGTTTTGAGGTCCAAGGAACCTATTCCGACTATTTTCACGATGACGTCACTATGTCTGTATGTATGTATGTGTGTGTGTGTGTGTGTGTGT
>DWBA01000134.1:0-16500 GCA_018236825.1 Apodemia zela | reverse complement strand
GATGACATCTATTTCCGCACGTGGGCAATATTGGTTTCAAGAGTACCGTTTGTGTACAGATATTCGATAATTGTTGGCTTTTTGAATATCCGTTAAAGATTTATATTGTGTTCAAGAGTAGGCCAGCAGGTCAGATCAATTCGTGTGATTTGTTCAGTGATCTTCTTTTATTATATAATTAAAATTATACAAATTGAAATTGAAAGATAATATATTTTTAGCAATTTATCCTATGGTTTGCTTCGCTCTCTCGTATTGTCATACGTAAATCCGTTTCTAATTCTGCTAGAATATAACGCAAATTTCCTTTTGCAAGTTTTACAGCTTCAGATTGTAATTCATTTTGGATTTCATTGTCCCCGGACAAAGGATATTTCTTCCAAATAGATGGAAATAGGTCTTCCATAACAGAGATGTTATTATTGTTAATATTTTCACCCATTCCTGCTTGAATATCCCCTATATTTTGTATTGAAAATGGAGATACGTTGACAACTCGTTTTTCATTTTCAGATTCTTTCAAATATTGATGATTTAAATTTGATTGTACATTTAATATCGTAGGTTTTGGTTGTTTTTGTAGGTTGTTTGTCATTCCTATTATTTCATTATTAAGCTGTTTTATAAAATTTTCTAAATCTGTTATTTTTTTGTCTATATCACGAGAAGGCTTTACACTAACTGCGGACATCAGATCATTTTTTGATTTCCCATTGTTAGTGAAATTTTGATTAGAATCCTTGTTAGTTTCCATTACAAGTGTTTTAATATAGACTATAATGTCAAAACCACTATTTATTTTTGATTATTTATCTTCATATTCATTTCTACATTTGCTGTTTTAATAGACATGAATGTAATTGATGATTGAGGTTCTTCAGATTTTTTAATTTCCTCACAATTTTACACTTAATTCTAAGTGGCGTTTATTCACTTTTTGGATATTAGAAAATTATTTTTATTCAACAGAAAATTTTAAATTTTTTCAAGATTTGTCCGTATGTGCATGTATAATTTACTCTGTGCAAAACTCTGTGATTTTATTTGCTCAACTGTCATTGATTTCATTTTTTCTCAAATCATTGTACCAGCCAGTTCTTGACATAATTTATTAAAAACAAATTTGTATAAATAGTATTTACTCTGTATTGTATTTTACACGGAATTAGTAGGTATTTTAGTTTCAACCAACTTTTAACCTGAAAAGCCGCTTCCGTACTTTGGCTTAATGAGTAAGTTCTTTAGTTAGTACATAGTCAGTTTCATGTGTAAGTTGCACACGAAACTTTCATTTAAAGAATTGTGCTGAGATTAACGGAAGTAGCAACGCTATAGTAGATTTATATTATCATTAAGGGAATAATACTTTTTTGCTACAAAAACACTATGCTAACGCGACCTTTGTGAATTGATTTCATAGTTATGTTTTTTCATAGTATCTTTGATGGATTTTCTGAGACTCGACTGGACAGAACTCGTCTATATGGATTTTTGTATGAAAAATAATAATCAGGTTTGTGGAATATAACTTTTGTAATTAAGAATATAAATATTCAGGAAATACGAACAATGTCGATAAAATAGATTGGTTAGAATCAAAAGAAGACCTATAATTTTAAAATATAAACATTACCGCCCCGTTGATTGAGTGGTTAGCGACCCTGACTACGCAATCGACGGGGCTCGGGATCGATTCCCGACAGAAACAGACGTTTGACAGTGACACATCGTACACCCAAAGCTTGCAATTTGTAGATTGTGTGGCATCGCTGTGTGACATGTACCATTTTTCTGTACGAACTGGGAATAAGTTGTGTGAAATCTCGCAAATTTTTTGATGTACGTTGCTGGAGGTTCTGTACGAAATGAAATTAAATGTACAGCTTTTTACACAAGATAGATAAAAATTGGTAAAGTGTGAGTCGGGCCACGCGCAATGTAGGGTTCCGAAGTTGCCCACGTTGCTATCCGCGTTGCGGGATAGCAATGTCACAAGTCTACTGGCTACCTTCCAAACCGGAACACGACAAAGACAAGCATTGACGCTATTTCGGCAGCAATAGGTAAAGTAGTGGTACCAGACCCGGGCGAGACAATCTAGAACTCTACCACCTAGTAGTCACGATGGCAGTGACTCGCATAGCCAATCATTCGCCTCTTACAAAATGCCTGGTCATTCTGGCTGCCAGCCTCATGCCTCTTACGAAATCCGGGCCGGGAAGCCCGGGCCAACACGAGGTATATATGTAACGATAATCGATTCCCTCCACTTACCTCGCAAGAAAATCATCGAAAATACATATTTCATAGAAATCTAAGAATGAAATAAAATGAGGATGAAAGATCAGCGTATCAAAAAGTCAATCAGTCGAAGCGCTTAAGAGATCTTACACACATAAATACGATACAACGGGGCATTATGTGTCAGAAAATGTGTAAGACCCTGAAACGCTTCGACTCGATTGACATTTGTTACGTGAATCGGATCCCTGAATAAAGGAAAGAAATAAAAAGAATTTCAATATGTATCTTTTAATTGAAAATCATTGTGTGTTTTCTTTGGGTTTATTCATTGACGGTTCATCATTATGGTCTTGAGCTATAGGTAAATCTGCTTTTAAATGTGTTAGAATATCTTTCATATTATCTCTTATAAGTTCTTGAGTATCATCTATTTCATCATAAATTCCGTTGTTCCAGAGTGAAGCGAATTGATCGCGTATTGATTTTACTTCATTATTGACATCTTTAATATCTTCCATATTATTATTGTTAATATTATCACTCAGAACTGGATGTTCTAAATCTGTATCTTTTATTAAAAGTGGATAAATATGATCGTTAGCTGGCTGTTTTTTATTTTCAAAATCATTTATAAGTAACTGTTGTGGATCGGATTCTGTAGCTTCATAATTTGATGGTTTCTCGAAGTTGTTTGAAATTTCAGTTAATTCGTCCTGAAGACGACTTATGAGATCTTCTAAATCTGTAATTTGTTTGTCAATGTCATTAGAAGACCCCAAACCATCATGAGGCTTAGGAAAATTTTCAATTGTAAGCCTCCGAGTATTTATAAAGTCTTCTTCAGTTTGCTTGTTAGTTTCCATTACAAATTTTTGGACTATAGAATTTATATCAGAATTATTTGATGAATTCATAAATGGATCCATATTTATTCTAAATACTGTTGCATTTTTCTTCTGCATTCTTCTGCTTTTTCTCTTTTTTGTATAATTTCACAGAGGTCCTGTTCTGGTGGCAGTGGTATTGATGGCTGTGGAGCACACACTCCCCAAGGTAGATCTGGCTGTGCGGCGCTAGCTTTTTCAATATCATCACACCTTGAAGTCCCTGTCTTCTCTCTTTCCACAACACAAACTATTGGCAGCTCATCATCACTGATGGTATAGTTTGGATTTTTAATCTTTTCAATACACAATGCGTGACAACTAGGAGGAGGAGATGGGGGTATTATAGGCTCTGGGGGACATATTTTTATTCCAGCTTTTTCTTTCTCCCTTATCCGTTGAAGTTTACAGGCATCTGGTGGCGGACGTTCAGGTGTTGGATCAACAGTGCATTTTTTTGTCTTCATGGCTTAAACATGAGTGATATCCCCCATGGCTGGAATTTTGAGAATTTCTTATTTTTGATTTTTAATCGTTTGATGACATTTCTTTGTCAGTGCATTCTTTTTATTTGTTATCCAGTTCTTTACGTCAAATTTTAAAAATCATGAAGTTTGCTATGCATCTTTCTTATAATTATCAAATAATCTATATATACAAGATGGCCAGCCTTCAGACATTTAACAAATTTTCCACCTCGTTGTCTTTGATGCCTGATTTCAGCGAAAAATAGCCGTACGTACAACTTTTTTATTATTATTCTTATAAAAGTTTAGTCTCACGCATTTTTTGAAACTACTTAAAAATTAAGAAATTGCCAGATTGGATTTTTATTTTAAGTTGAAAATTTAAATGATTACTAATTTAACATAAATTCTCAAATTCAGGTAATTTTTTTAGTAACTTCCATTAAAGTTATGGGGCTGTTTATTTTATGCATAAAAAAACAGTTCATAAAAATTTTGCACCAAAAAAGAATAATCGAAGAACCCTTTTACTTTTTTTTTAGAAAATATTGTAGCTGATCCGGTCACAATATAGCAAAAAATCATTAAAAAATTCGTCACTCAAAAACTATGAAAAATCGTAGAACATAGGAGTGATTCTTTGGGTGATTCAGATACTCAACACGAGGCACCTAATACATTTTTGGACGTTACTTTTCTGGCCACTAAAAATCAATCCCTATTTTCTGTGGTCACGTGGACTGTGTGACACTGTAGAAGGTCTAATTCGAGATTCGATTTAAAAGAAAAAAAAACTTTTTAAAACCAAAGTTAGTCAAATCCGTTTAGCCGTTTCGAGTTTTAGCGAGGCAAACGAACAGAAATTGATTTCTATATATAAATAAAGTCATAAAGTAGTGCTCATTAAATTGTTTATTAGTGTTTACTCTTCATCAAAATAATCACTATCATCTGTTGTTGAATCACCAAACATTGAGAATATCTTGGACTTAATAGCTTCAAAAACATGATTTATGTTATGCATCATAGGATCAATTGTCTGAGTAACTACTCTAGGTTGAATGATAGTCGGGTCATCGAGCGGGGAACTTTCATTAAAGGCAGATTCTATTTTTTTCGTGATTATTTTCTCCGTGCTAAGGTAATTTACGCAAGATACAGACTCAACTGTTGACGTTATTATTTTGGCAGTTTCCATTGCTGGTTGCATTATAGTTTGTAAGCTACTACTTTCAGCAGCCATTGGTTTAGGTTCCTCTGTTCGCATTAAAAATCCACATGTTGATATCTTTGATTTTTTAAGAGTTAAATCAGATATATTTTCCTTGTAATAATCGTCACAATATGACTTAGAACTTGTCCGTAAATTCAGTTGCTGAAAACTTTCTGAAGATACCATACATACAACATCTTTAGTTTTTTGACAAACCGTTCCTATAAAACTTTGAATAGTATTTGTCATATTCGAAATAGTTTCATTACATGAACTAAATAAACTGGTTTTAGTATCATTATTGTTTGAAAGAATTTCGGGATTACTTTCAATTACAAAGTTTGTTGGGTTTTCGTCGGAACATGTTCCTTGTTTATTTCTTATATCTTTTTCTTTGCATTCAGAATCAGGTTTGTTTGTAACACCAAGACACTTTGATATACAGGATTCAGTGTCTTCGCTTAAACTTATTGTTAACGCCTCACATGCTGCATTTTCATCGCAATTTTCGTCTGGGACAAGGTAAATCCTATTTTCCGTATTAGATATTTTTTTACAATCTGGACATTTATTTTTTTCAATTAATTTATTATTTTTACTACAATTAGAACATTTGTTTCTTTTAACACGATTATGTTCTATATTTTTCGTTTGTTCTGGTTCTTTATAATTCTTATAGTCTTTGGGATCTATATTTGCAAATATTTTTTTTTTAGTACCTTTTAGACTTCTAGTTGAATCAGGGCTTGGATTAAAATCTGATTCATTGGACAAAACAATCTTCTTCTCCAGTTTTGAATTGGGTACTATCATTTCTCTACAAAAACTATCGCGCTTTAATTGAGTTTTTTCTTCAGATGTGTTTGAATCAATTACGTCTTCAGAAAATGTATCCTTAATAACAGTTTCAGGTTTTTCTTTATTTGACACTTCTTCAACAACGTCGCAATTGATTGGTCTTACAATTAACTGAATGGAAGGTGTTGAATATGTTAGACTCGTTACACTTGTTTGAGTTTCTTTATTGGTCAAAGAACCAGAGAAACTGCACAAAGTGCTTGAAAAGTTGTCAAGCAAATTTGTTGGATGCATGGTATCCATTTTAAATGGCCTATGTAATGTTATACATTTTCAACATCTTACATATACATTAGTTTGGTGATATTTACATTTTAAAATTTAAAAGTTTAATTTTGGTTATTTATTAGATGTCAAAGCGTGAGTGACATTTTATTCTTTCTTAATAATAGTCTTTGCCTGTATTAAAACATTTTGACAATTCAATCATGCGGATAATTCTAAAATCTCTATGAGCAATTTCAGCTTCAACCAGTTAACATTTTATTTCAATAAGATCACATATAAAATTAATAAAACTAGCGGGCGACCGCTGGGTCGATATTCACTCATAGACTAAACACTGTGTTGATCCGACCTCCTTTGAAGAATAGACCAACTGTTGTTCTGCCTGGCAGGTCGTAAGAGGGGACCGATTGACTATTGAAGGGGCATTGCTATCCGAGTGGCAGGATGACAATGCAACATGCACTACTGGCTACCTTACCCTCGAAACCGGAACACGACAGCAATATGTACTAACGCTATTGTGGTAAGAGCAGACCCGGGCGAGACGTTGCGGAAATCATGATGGTGGTGACACGTTTAGCCAATCGTTTGCTTGATACGAACGACCGGATTTTTAGGAATGATTTTGGATAAAAATCACAACGAAGTCCGCATATTGATCAGTTCAGCGGCTTGCAACCCGGTTAACCCTGCAGGCCATCTCTGAAACTTAACGCTAAAGGGTATTTTCCACCACAGGCTTTGAATGACCCTGCGCTTTTTTTAAAACAATTTTTACCAAAAATCTTTATTTTATTTACAAAAAATGATGATGCTATTTTAAGAACTGGAATTTTAACTTACCATGATTAGTATGAAATATTTTTTTAATTTTTCTGCTTTTTTTTATTATAAATAATTTTGTTAATATATCAGGCATATGAAATACCAGTCAATAAACATCTGAGTTAATGGTCACATGGAGCTGAGCAGTCCATACAATGTGGTCGAATCCCTTTAAAACTTTACGATAGCATAGATTTTTGAGCTCAAAGAGTTCAAAACTATAAAGTTAGTATAAATGAGAGTATTTTTTTATAAACAATATACAAGTTAGTGGGAATAACCAAACTTTACCGTATTTTTAGGAATGATTCTGGATAAAAATCACAATGAACCCCGCATATTGATTAGTTCAGTGGCTTATGCAATTAAAAAATCTGCAAACCGATTGACCCTGCAGGCCATCTCTGAAACTAACGCTAAATTCAAGTATTTTAAGGCCCCATCGATTCGTAGTTAGGTTCGCTAAACACTCGACCGACAGGGCGGTCTAGATATTTATATTGAAGTATAGATTTATTAAACAAGGTTATAAGCTAAATATATGAAGAATAGAAATATAGAGGACCAACCTTTATAAGTGGAAAGTTGTAAAAGTGTCCAGCTGTTTACTGAAAATAAAACTTCAGAATGGCGCTAGCTTAAGATAAACAACGACGATACGAAGGTAGCTGTTGTAAACAGAGTGAAGTTTGCTGAGCATAAGTATTTAGCAGCGCTTGTGAAGATGTAGTAAAGAAAAATTCGCATAAAATTACAAAAAACACCGGAAGACGGTGTTTTTTGTATTTTTATGCGTTTGATTGTGATTTTTTAATAGATATTGTAAGCATTTTATTGAGATTTGAGACCGTTGTAAACTGAACAGTATTTAAGACATTTATTGTATTTTTTCTATTTCATTTGCGTATTGATATAGCTCAATCTATGAGGTTAAATGCGGAATTTTGAGTTTTTATAAATACCTTAAATAAAATTTAGAACTATGAGGCCACTATGATCGATATTAAATAACAGTTAACAGTTGTCGAGTAAGTTTCTGTTTTCGAATTCATTTAGTTTCCAAGATTTACAAGGGCAAAGTTGACCGTAAAATGAAGAAATCTCTATAAAAGTGTAATAGATCTCTTAACTGTACTCTGAAAACGTATTAAAAGCGCTTTCACCGTGGCGCGACCACTATTGCATGTTTTTTGATGGACATTTATAGAAATGTTTTTCTATCTATTCTCCATGGCTATATACCTACCACCACACTATGAAACTTATGAACAAAGTAAAGTAGGTGTAAGCGCACCGACTCAGATGAGTAAGATTATCTATATAAAAATGAATGTCTGTATGTCCTTTTTAGAATCGTAAGCTATGCATTTGATCATGTGATGATCTTTAGCAAAGTTACCATGTAAATACCCTGAAGATGCTTATGTAAGCGAAACCGGTTGGAAATAAATTATTACTATATTAGTGTGAAACTATACAAGTGTATTATTTGATAGGTATTATCTTTAGCAAAGTTTTTGTGCATGAGCCCATGAAGATTTTTGAGTTGGTACGACTAATTTTCTATAGATGTCGCCAATGTTTTTCCTTTAAATTTATTTTAGTTGTTAACGCGCGCAGGGTACAGCTAGTTCCAAATAAAACGTATGTATTATAAACTCATATGCCTTTATTTCTTACTGGTGCGCTTTTCTTACAAATATGCTAAGTAAAAATAAAATGAAACTATTACATTACATTATATGAAGTGTTTATTTATCACTTAAATGATATGCTCTTGAGCTTGGAGCATTACAATAATCGTGACTTTATTCTTTAGAGCGGGATAGCGTAACCCTCATGGCACTTTATAACGGCACCACATTAATCCATCAAATAGCTTGTCACTTAAATTAGAACTTTAAGTCATGTGTTGATATATTTCATAATTAATTAAGAGCATTAAATGCAACATCTACCAATAGTTGGCTTTTTTATATTAGGATTATGAAACTTGACATGTGGTTTTAAAGTTCCAATTTGAATGACAGACTTTTTTGGGTTGATGCGGTGTTGATATATTGTATCATGACCTTTTTATGAATTTCTAGTATTTTTGACAATCTATATTTATACAAATCAAACTTAATTACAAAAAGGATCAAACAAATCATTTATGAGAAGAATTCTAGGCACAATTTTATATATTAACGTTATAAAAACATGATAACTGCCGTATTCTTGAAGAGATACACAGATTCAGCTAGTGCTTCCACGATTACCCAACGACATTTAGTCCCATGAAATTGCAGGTTTTTAAAGATCTGATCCAGGGTTCTAAAGATATAGGAGATTGGAAGTAGTTTTTTTTTAATATTATAAGACAGCAAACAAGGAGATGCCTGTTCTGATGGAAAGAGACAACCATCGTATATAGACACTAAAGATGTTAATGGTGCGTTGCTATCGTGAGGCGAGGTGTTAATGCCGCTTGCATAAGTTTACCGGCTACCTTACCCTCCGAACCGGAACTCGGCAATGATGATGACAGGACAAGGTAAGGCGTTGGTACCAAATAATCGGGCGAGACGTTGGAGCTCTACTACGTAGGAGTCACGATGGTAGTGACATATATAGCCAATCGTTCGCATTTTACAAACTGCCTGGCAGAATGGCAGATCGTCTATTCTTCAAAGGGGCCCGGACTAACGGGGTTTGTTGCAATTTTACTGCAATTATATTATTTGATACTTTTTGAACAAAAACACCTGAATATTGAGGATTATCATATATTTAATAACTCATTTTCAAAACAATTTTGTTTACTGTACAACACGTGAATACTATTTGAAATTTAATTTCACCAATTCACATTTATTAAATTGTTTATCCTGATATTAACGCATAACCTGATATAACGCATTGGCAAAATAAGGCTCAAATTTGACAAACATGGGCATCTATTAAAAAAGAGATTTTAAAAATTTAATGCCCAAACGGTTACGTTGAAATCATTGCGAGCAACAACTTTTTCAAAGTGAAAATTTTGATGATGACTGGTTAATTAAACACGACTATCCCGCTCCAGTAAATGGTCACGTTCACATAAAAAAAACTTCAATAAATAGGACATTACAACTGAAATGTCAATAAGTAAAACATGCTTGTGGACTTCAATCGAATCAGATCCAATATTTACATTAATATCTCTTGAATAGACAAGATTTATAAATTTGTTGTCTAATACAATTTTAGAGTTCACAGAAATATAACTACAAAAATAATTAAACAAAGAGCCCATTACACGATCAATGTCATCAATCCATGATTCAATAAATATATAATAAGTTTTTAACATCACAAATGAGAGTGAACGGTAAATATTTGATTTAATTATTATATATTATATAAAAGAATCCTCATTCCATTCACTCATATAGATAAGGATAATCAGATATTTATATACAGGCTGAGAACAATGATTGTAAATAGAAAAAGTAAATGAAATAATGATATATAGTACAATGATGATGACAGTGAGAAACATAAGGCTCAGATTTAATATTTTTATATAATATAAAACATTCGAAATTATACAACATTGATGTATGTATTTTAAATAATCTTCATAGAACAACAATAAAGAAATTCATTCATCAGATATTTATTATCGACAAAATTGTGTATTGGGTACCTAAACTAGGAATATGATTTAATACATTGGTCGAACAGTCCACATCTTTGGCGATAAAATTATTGCTTCAGACATAATAAGCTATACAAAAACCACTGGATTGAAAAGACGTACTACGAGTCTTTGGCATACCTCTAAACTGTATGTTAGATGTAAACGAAAAAAATACACTATTGAATCAAATTATAATTTAGCACTAAACTAGAAACAATCTGAAAAGCCACTTTTAACAATTTTTCAATATACTAATAAAATATTAAAGAAAGAGATTGTAACAAAATACACAAAAATATATTTCCTGTTAAAAGTGGCCTTTGAAAATGTCTCCTCAATATTTACAACAAAGAAATGGATGGAAATGATAAGATTTAAACAAATTACAAACTAAAACGGTCTCTACAGAATCGAACATTAACTTATATTATGCAATTTATATTTAAATTATCTATGCTCACTAAATACGTTACCATAGATACATAAACAGCGAACTAGAATCTACCTTTATAAAAAGTAAAAAATGAAAAACAGTAATAATCTCAATGTAATTTCAAATAAACATCTACAAAACAAGTAATCATCTCATATATTATATTGTTCTGAACATAATATCAAATCATTTACAATCAAGTATCTAATGATAACGATATAAAAAATAAATTAACTTAAAACAGTATTGTGCTTCCAGACAGCAAAACAGCAAAATTTTTATAGATTCTTACAAAAAATATTCGCTATTTGTATTCATTTGAGGTAAAGGAAATTAGATCTTAATTCTAGTTATGACGTTAAATGTAATACATTAATAATCATCAATATTTACATTTGGAGATATCAACACTTTGGCTCTCATAATTTAACTAAAAATAATGAGTATAAAAGAATTTCAGAAATTGAAAATTCAAGAGGAAGCAAGCATAACATAAGCGTTACTGACCTTAAAAGTATGGCGCCAATTAAACGATCAATTGATTGATGCAGATTGACCAAGGATAGATGATAGATAATACGATAACTAATAAATAACTTATAAAAAAACCATTGAAAATGGTTCAACTACATTGAAATGAGTATTCTTTCTATATAGTAATTCTTTTGAACTCGCTCATGATTATAGGCATAAGGACTTAATATTTTATAGAGTACAATATCTATTGATATAACTTTATAGAATTTGCTTCGAATGCAAATAGTCGAAATAGTCAAGCAAATTTTTTAATAAAATAACTGATTGCTTGATTAACGAAAACAGATTTGCTCTCTAAAATTTATCAAATCTATCGGAAACAAAAAAATTTTCGATTGAACTATTTACGAGTACAATTATTGATCGTCTAATAGGCGTTAACGGGGAAAACATTAAAAATTGTACACCATTGTTCATAATATTATAGACTGAAATTTCCTAAAAGAATGGATTGTTTTAACTAAAATTCTCACAAATATGACGTAGTGTCTTTTATCACTTAATTTGTTCGTTGTGGCTCGCCGACAGCTACTGCTCGCACGGCGTCCGTTGATATCTGAAACAAAAAATATAAATAAATATCATGACCATACTTCGGATAAAGTGGACATAGTTGCAACTAGTGTGCCTACAATTAGGTTACAATGTTAACTATGTGACAAAGATCGAAAAATCTGGTAAAGAACTATTTTGAACAAGTTATATTTCAGAAAATCTGAAATTGTTTGTAGTCCAGTTTGGAATGTGAACCAAAATCTGAACTGAGGCCTGTACGGCTAGGTAAACAGAAAAAACGAGTTAGCCTTGCTGTAGTCACATATGATGTGACATCTGAATAATTTAGTTGCTACAATCTGATAGCCAACTCCAACGGGCGCTCATTGGTCAATTTAATTAGCGCGCGCTTCCCCGGCTTCCTATTACACATTTGAAATGCTAATTATGCTACCGCTATGTTTTTTTATATCATAAGATAGCAAACAAGCAGATGGGTCTGCGATGGAAAGAGACAGCCATCGTCTATAGACACCAAAGATATTAATGGTGCGTTGCTATCTTGTGGCGAGGTCTTAATGTCATATGCATAAGTTTTCCGGCTACCTCACTCTCCAAACCAGAACACAACTAAGACAAACACTGACGCTATTGCGGCAGGAATAGGTAAGGCGGTGGTACCAGACCCGGGTGAGACAATGCTGAACTCTACCACACAGTAGCCACGATGGTAGTGGCTCACGTAGTCAATTAGTCGCCTTATACGACATGCCTGGCGGAACGGCAGTTGATCTATTATTTAAAGGAGCCTGAACCAACACGGGGGATGTTAGATGATTTGAATGTTAGTTGTGACTAGCGACTCACCTCGGTTTCCTACGGGTAGTACTCACGGTCTTATACATGACAACCTAAGAAATTTCCTGGAAAGAAGTTTCCAGTTTAATGTTTGAGAAAATCCATCAGCTTGTTTGCTATAGTATGTTTTTTAAAAGTTAACCTGTCTAGACTAGACAAGTTAACTTTTAAAAAACATACTGCACTAAGTGTAGTGTGTTTTTTAAAAGTTTAGTTTAGTTTCCCAAATAGTTTTTTCTACGAACCCCTTCAAAAACCAACTCAAACTCGCGTGGGGTACGCGAGTTTGAGTTGGTATAAGCCACGAACTACACCTAATGCCAAACGCCTCTTGAGAAAAAGACTGTTTGAGTTCCTGTCACCCAGTTCGTAAAAGCCAGCTTACAGCATTTTTAATAGAGATTCCAAAGCGGGCTTGAACTCCATATGTATTTTTCGTGATTGTTGTTGTGTCAATGTTTTTTGCTGATTGAATTACCTGCATTAACTGATTCGATAGATAACCACGCGTATCCCTTTATGTAACTGCACGTACCCCCAGGGGTACGCGTACCACTAATTGGTAAACATTGATCTAGTGGATAACCTTTTCGACTAAAACAATGCCTTGTGCAATTCCTAAGCCGGACAGAAGTGTGTCATTGGCATATTTTCGGGGCTATATCCTCCGCAACCGAAATCGCAGTAGCAGCTCGAAGTCTTTTAATGATATTTATTACTATCTATTTATTTAAAAAGGTTATCCTTAGTCCAAATATAATGATTTTATCCTAATATTGTTGCCCACAATTTCGTTTCCGAGGCACAAAAACATTACTTTTTTTGCGTGTAGTGAAATAAAAATAGCTTTCCTCATAATTGTGGGTATCAAATACAAAAATAAATTTTAAAAAGTGGTTTTTCCAGATATTAGCGCATTCAACCAAACAAATATTTCTTTAGTTTTATGGTATTAGTGTAGATGTTCATACTTCATAAGATTTGTCATTTAATGCGTGCGCCCAAAGGTTATCTAATCAGATGCGAGATAAAGTATATTATGTATACCTACATATTTATATATCTCATCTCGCGACAGATTAGATACTTAAGTATGTATATTTTTTTTATATCATTTGACCGCAAACAAGCAGATGACTCTCCTGATGGAAAGATAAGCCATCGCCTATAGACACCAAATATGTTAAAGGTGTGTGCACCAAATGTGCTATCCGTGTGGTGAGATAGCAATGCCACATGCATAAGACTACCGGCTACCATAACCTCCAAACCGCAACACGACAATGACAAGCATTGACGTTATTGCGGCAGGAATAGGTAACGCGGTGGTACCAAATACCCGGGCGACACGACAGCTTTTTTAGTCGGTATAACCCCGGCAAAACCTGAATTTACACCTTTTAGCCGAATCGGGATTGAACCAATAATTAATCTAAGCCGAATAAACTATCCACTAAACAAAGATGCGTTTTGATTGTGATAATAGTGAAAGACAGTCTTCAAATCACACGGATTTATCTGTTAAATACATTTGACGCTCGAGGGTCAGCGCACACTAAGAGCAGACTAAAGCATTTTCTGAGAAGACTGAATTTGTTTTGTCTATTGACTGAGCTGATTTTGTGTCTCCTAGGTGATAAAGTCCCAAACCACTACATATTAACATCATTGACCACCACATCTATCAGAGATGATTATTGCGGCACTTATGGGTTTACGGGTTCCCACATCGTCGCTGATGACTGTACAGCCTTATAGCAGCGCGGCATTTCCTACCACACCTATTGCAGAGGGTAGAGTACGACAAAGTCTTTTCTGCTTTAGTTTCTCGAGCCAGTCTTTGTCGTGTTTTGATGCTCCAACTTTGATTTATATCATGGCGCCATTCCCTTTTTTTCGCTTTTCATGTCCCGCTTGCAGGAATGCAAATAAAATATATAATCTATGATAATTAATAATCATACAATCATATTCCTGACAGTCTTAAATTATTGCCTTTAAATAAATTTCGCAACAAGCTATTTGATTATGAATAAATTTTTTACTGATAAGGTAAATAAATAAATAAATTAAGAATTTTAATTACTCATAATAAATCAAAAGAAGTTTATTGTAGGAACTATGTTGAGTGTATGTTTTATTGATTTTTATAAATATGTATTTTTTTCTTAATATTCGCACAACATATTTGGTAGAATATGTTTCTATGCTAACTATTAATTAATTATTTGACATAACTTGTTCTAATCTATATTCTATATTAATTTTATAAATGCGAAATTTTTGATGGTTGGATGTCCATCCAGGATGGATGTTTGTTGCTCAATCACGCAAAAACTACTTACTGAACGGATTTGGATGAAATTTGGCACACACGTAGATGATGACCTAGAATAGAACATAGGCTTTATCCCGAAAAAAGGAATTTTTCCTGCGGGATTCACCAAAAATTTTTATAAAGCAGCGGCCTGCACGGTGCAGCTAGTTTCTTAAAGTGCAAAATTTAATGCACTTCAAAATGTTTCGCTCTTGGTGTGCGTTGATCCTTAGTCACGTATAAGCAGATTTCAGTTTAACTCGATTTAACTATTTTTGGACTGCCTCCAATTTACGAGGCTGGAGTCAACGGCCTGTCCCACGCAAAAACAAAGCGCCACAAAAATGGTGATTATGACATCATCTTTAAGCACTCCTTATGGAGTTGGAGGAGCCGACCATTCGTTTGGTATCAACAACATTAATTATATACTATATTTTACTATGATTTTCGGTGTTTTTATGTCATTTGACATTTGTGCCAGTTCATCATCATCATCACATCACGCTCCAGGCAGACTTGCCTTACTCCTCTACAAACATCTCTGAAGACTCTATGGTGACTCCTATTCTCTCTCTCTCTCTCTCTCTCTCCCGACAGCAGTCTGCCCTAATCAATTAAATCATGGTACGTTAGTCATGGTCTCCCCTAATATATTTTGATTATTTGGATTGGTCTGCTGTATTTTTTTATGTTTATTATATCAGGATTCTGCCATTTATTAACCGACTTAGATTTTTTTTACCCTCCTTATTCTTCCCATTCGGTCCCATATAAATTTTGTGAAGATCCGATGCAGGGTTTCAGAGATACAGGATATTGAATGCTGGTTGTTGCAGTTTTACTGAGTTTAAATTATCAAGGCTTCATAACTACATAGTATAAAACAAAGTTGCTTCCCGTTGTCTGTCCCTATGTATGCTTGGATCTTTAAAACTACCCTACTGATTTTGATGCGGTTTTTTTAATCGATAGAGTGATTCAAGAGGAAGGTTTATATGTATATTACAGTCCGTGCGAAGCCGGGGTAGGTCGCTAGTATGTAAATATAATATTCTAAATATTGTATTTACATTTGGCTTACAACAGCCAGCATAATAACTGTCAAATCTCAGATGGCGTCACACAAGTGCAAATAGCCACAAATGTCATAATGAAGATATCACGAGTGGCTGACGCAAATCGACAGTCTCCTGGTTAGAAGCCTCATGATAATAGCCTTGCGAAACGTACCATACCTTCTGTATTTTACCAATTCTGTTGCCACATATGGTAATCATGAATTGGAGTATATACGGATTTTTTTATTGCCTCTGTGGTCTAGTGGTCCGGTGTCGGAGTTGATGTGGTCAACTCCCGGGTTCTATTCCCGGGTCGGGCAATTAAAAAAATGTGTTTTTTCTACCCCGTGTTGGTTCGGGCTCCTTTGAAGAATAGACCAACTGCCGTTCTGCCAGGCATGTCGTAAAAGGCG